>RCAB01000348.1:0-68795 GCA_003640385.1 Setaria digitata
TTTTTTTTTTTTTTTCACCTTTTAACCTTTTAACAACATCTGCTGTAAACAGTTCGTCTAGTTTTCACTTATAAATTTGCTACTGTTTTTCTAGTGTTTTAACTAGTCTATTCACACTTATATCTGCTAGTCTTAATCGAAATTAAGCTTGAATAACTCATTTGCTATCATCGGGTTTACAGGTTCTGTATTTACTTATGACGTGTTTAACGTCAGTCTCCTACTTTAATTTACGTCCCATTCATACGAGGATACGAGTGGATAATGATGATAAAATGGGCTCAAATTGTTATTTGCATCAGATAATTTCATTACATTTTCATTATCACTGTTCAGATCATCTTTTATTCTCTTTGTCAGCAATTTTTTTTTTTTTTTTTTTTTTCTTCATTACTTACCTCATCAGAATTTGTTCCGTTTAGCAAAAATGATCTTAAATTTTGCCAGTTTAGGGGTATCTTCTGGTAGGTAATTCTCCATCACCGCAACTGAATTATTTTGTCTTTTATCATTTGATAAACAGCAATTATCATTCTTTGATTATTTCACAGTTACAAGTCTTTTCTAGCTTTTTTTCTTTTTTGAACTAATCTTTTATTTCGCCTTTCACCCCTTCTTCCTTTTTCCTCGTTTTTTTTTTTTTTTTTTTTTTTTATTTTTTTGAATAAATTTGCACTGATAAAGAATTTTCTGATTTCACAGCTGCTTCTTCTTTGGAATTATTCATCATTTCAACATTTTTTTTTTTCTCTGAAATTTCGTCAACGATTTAGTTGACAAACATTTTAAATTTGTATTTTCACCTAACTGACAACTAAATATGACAAAAACTGGAAAGGGAAAGAACATCAAGGAAAACCTGAAATTCTTAAAATCCTTAATGTTTATTTTTCTTTGGTAATGTTTAAATCTCTATCTGTTAATCCTGAAATATCATTCCTGCTACCACACCTATAATTTTATTCACCAATGGAAAATATTGAAATCTTGGAAACAAACTTCTTCTTATTGTTACAGATGTACAGCACAGACAGCAATTTAAAAAAAAAAAAATAGATATTTCATATAAAATTCTAAACTTTGTAGTGGTCTTTTTTTTAGGATGACTGAACTTCATAATAAGACAAATAGTGAATTCTTAATCCATTTCTGACTCTCCTCACTGCTTGAATCATTTCTGGATTATTTCACTGTATCGTTGAATTTATATTAGGCTCTTTTTGTCTCTTTCAATTAATGTTTAAGACGGCCAAGACTTTTGCAATCCTTGGATACCACTTGCAATCGACTTAGTGCCATTCGTTTGATTTGGCTAGACTTTTTTGATGCTCCATCATTCATAACCTTACTTGGCTAGTTTTGAATAGCTNTCCTTGGATACCACTTGCAATCGACTTAGTGCCATTCGTTTGATTTGGCTGGACTTTTTTGATGCTCCATCATTCATAACCTTACTTGGCTAGTTTTGAATAGCTCTAAGTTTTAGCTCCTAAAACTCGTCGATTTCGAGAGTTCTAGATTCTAATATTGTTCTTATACAGACTTGTGGTTGTCGTAGTTCCACTTCATGTAAAAACAGGAGAAATTCTAATTGAATTCCTCTACCTTTTCGTAGAATAACAACTTCAGAAAGGAAAATCGAATTTTTTAATTAACGCTAATTAAAAAATCCGATTTCTCCAAAATACTTTGCCTTTTCACATAACAACAAGTGGCTCTGACATTTTTCATCTATCACTGACACATCCTTGTCGTTTCCGAAATTTCCTTTGATATTAATTTCAAGAAATCTTTCATCTATGGACTCTGTAAAATTTACATCCTAGATGAATGACAAAAGTCGACACTTTCTTAACGAATATCATTTCTTTGTTAGAACCTTTGAGACGTAATTTCTGCGTATTTTAATATCATATCATTTTAGCAGCAGTTAGCACCTACTAATTAATCTTGTAGAAGACACATAGTCTTCTATCATTGTTTTGCTTCTCTCTATGCTTAATTAGTTCATCTTCATAGCTTTTATTCCAGCTAACGCCGACACATTTGATTGTTTCTCTCGCTAACATCATTTTTTTTTTCTCGAGATTTCCCACTTAAAGTATAAATTCTTTCCAAATTCTACTTTATCATTACTATTTTGATACCTTGTCTATCATCTCTCTCCTTCTCATGGCTTTTCATTATCTTTCAGCCCAAATTTCAGTTTCAGTTCAAATTCTTTCATCACTTTTCATGCTGATCCTGATGAATGTCTGAGAATATTTCGATTGTTTGGAGCATTATTCGATATTCCTGAATAACTTTCAAATGTGGACAAATATGGATGAGCTTTTGATTATCTGAAAAACTTTGATCATTTATCATTTATGCTCTAAAACTTTTAATGCTTTTAAAATCAACATCCAATTCAGGTAGCGACAGTTAAATGAGAAGAGCCATTTGTATTATTTCTTGTAGTACTCGTATAATTATTTAAGATTTACTTGTTGTCCAAGAATTTACTAATTACATTTCGTAATGACTGAATTTCTTCTTCCTGTTTCGTCAAGATCACTATTTCTTCGATCAATTTCTCTCTTTAACATCACTCATCCTTTAATACATTTCGCTTTCCCCCTCTTCGACACGAGGAATTTCAGTTCACTTATCTTCAGTGCTTTGCATTTTCTCGTATTTTTCATTCTCCACTACAATGCAGTGATAATTGCAATACTTTAGATCTTATCATGAGTCCTTATCATTTTTATCTTTTCGTAAGAATAATGGTTTTTCTTGCCATGCTGAATGATATATGCTTCCTGACTGATAACTTCAAAATAAAAAACAAAAAACTTAGGGAAGATGTTCAGCTGATTCAATAAATGAAACACGAAAAAAGCTATAGTTCAGTTTCTCGGATTTGATTTATTTGATGTAGGAAAAAAAGAAGCGCTCGAAATACAAAATGCTTAACTGCTAAAAATATTTTATGAATTGTTGCTGCTCGTATTTCGACCTATAGTTTAGTTTAGTCTAATTTCTACTAAGTCTGAATACTCTAGTCCTGTCCTGTCATCTGATCATGACTAGATTAGGAAGAATCCACAGATGGTCTTGTTTCATGATCAGTCATTTTGTAAGAAGGGAGAAAATTACTGAACTGCACTTCTAAGATTGATAACATAGTTAATTACTGCTCAATTACTAAGTAGTTAATTGCTAATAGAGATTTTAAATGGTTTAACTCATATTGGTAGCTAGTTGCTGTTGAAGTTTTGTAGGATAAATTTATATTATTAAAAAATTGCTCACTGCTACTGAACTATCAAATAGCTAAGATTATGCTATTAATCGCTAAAGAAATTACAAAAAAACGACACGAAAAGTCAATCTAACGTGGCTATTTGTTATATCTAAAAGGATGAAGCAATTAATTGGGTAAAACAAAAGAAATAAAAATATAACTTTGTTTAAATAAGACTGAAAAATATCGTTTCATACGCGAATGATCACTGAAGTTATGAAAATATCTATGTTATCAAGTTTAATTCATCTTAAATTGTAGTTCAAACCTTAATGCTTACCACTGAAAAGCAAAAATAATATTACAGATACAATTCATAAACTAGTTAATACATTTGTTCCATACACTCACATAAGGTGTACTAATTAAAAAACCTAACAATTAGGATTATAATTATAGTGGAATTTGCATAAATATATGCTAAATCGATGCATTACGACAATAACTTATCAATATCCTGGTAACCAAAGATTAGCACATATCTTATATTTCATAAAATACCACAAAATTACATCTTCGAAACTTATGGCAACTGCTGAAGAAATAAATGAAAGAGTTTCATGAAATTGGTAGCCCGATTGCATATTGAAGAGCAACTTTACTGATGATAAAAGTTAAAGATAATAAAATAATTCCTCTGGATAAAGTCTGTAAAACGACTACTGATAGATTTCCGAAAAGTATCGAGCCCAGATAATTAATGCAATTAAAATGAAAAGAAAATAAATGCAGCAACTTCTTAATCTGAATTTGTATGTTTCATTAAGAAAAGTTTTCAATGAGGTTAGTACCCTAATTGTGTTTTAATTAGAGTATTTTCAATTTATTGTTACAATTATATGTTAAATGAGGATAAAATTCAGAATTTTAAATTAAAATTTACGATTTAATTTTATCAGAGATTTAAAATTTAGAGCAAATATTAAACGCTGAATATGAAATACTTAAAGAAAACGCGCAAGTGATCAGTTTCTGCGTGCTATGATTATAAATCTCAAGTATTATTTTGTTGATACTTACGGTATCATGCTAAAGTTAACGTGTACCTTTGATACGTGAAAGATTCATGAATGAAGTACCGGAAAATACATCTGCTGTTTATTAGCAATAATTCTGTTTAATTAAATTACTATTCTGGATCAATTCTAATTTAATGCTAAAAAATTTCCGGATGATTTAACATGACTGATACTTTAATTGCATTTTCGTTCGCGTGCAAACCAACAGGAAAATATCGTTATTATTATTATTATTTTTTTTTCGAAATCAAAATTCATAATCGAATTCATGCATCAATTACCAATTCACAATCTTTCAGTTCAAATTAGATTATTATTTTGAATTAAATTTTCATAAAATTTTATGTTATACAAATGTAATATTATAACATCAATCAAAGATTAAGCGAACAAAGAAAGAGGTTCCACTTCATTAACAATAACAATTAATTAACGGATAAATTGCACTAATTGGTCATACATTTAAAAGAACAAATACACTCCACATGAAACATTTAGAAATCAGTTGAACAAGCTGTTCTTCATGCAATTCATCAGTGTCTTATCACATCTAAAAATTAATTAAGTTCAACTACTTATCAGCATGCTACACGTGCTTTCCTAATTTAATCCATTTCATATCCGAGGCAATTCAATAACATTTTTATTTTTTTTTTTTTTAACGCATATTTTTCTTATTCTTCTTACGCAGCAAAAAAAAAAAAAAAAATGAGAAAAGATTTTGGTAAAAACTTCCGATAGAAAGGAACTCGAGTAACAATGCTGTAAAATGGAATTTTAAGTTCTGCTAGTTTAATTAAATGTCGATAAAGTTAAAACAAAATCGATAAACTTACTTTGAATTTTGAACTAGAGGAGTTTTACGAGAAAATAGAAAAAGTGAAAATGTTATGAAAAAGTAGAAATATCATTTTTGATTTAATATTTTAATAAACTAGACTTTGTTTCTCTGGCATGAAGTTTCAAAAGCATCATTATCGGATCACTTGATTTCCTAATATTCTTGTTCGCCTATTTTCAGCTAATTTTTCGGCATTAGGTTTGGCTTTAAAACATGAATTAAAAATTAGGACTGAAAAATTTCAATTTGATAAATCATAATTACTCAGAAATTTCCAGAAGCATTTTTAATGAGAAAAAGTTAATTAATTTTTGGACTTACTCTTTACAAACACATTTTGCACCACGTAATACTGTGACAGTACGAATTTCTGGATCAGCACCATCATCACATTTGGTTAATGGTATTGTTTCGAATTTACCACCTTCCGGAACACATACCTCACTTTTCTGACTTCGATGAGGGAACTCATGAGTTCCATACTAGCAATTTCTTCTTTTAATACATTTTTGATAAATTTAGACAATTTTAGATTTTTTATAATCATCATTATCAGTGACCAGTCGCAGTTTTATTATTTACTAAAAGAAAGAAAAAAAAAAAAAAAAGAAACAATAAAATCAGAAAATTTAAAAGCTATGTGAAGCAAAAAATATAACTTATCATTTTACAATTTATTGGAAAATGCTAGAAAATGAACCTCATATGTAGGACAAAATCCTCGACAAACCGGAATGGTCAGGTTGATCTGACAAGTTTTACCATTTTTATCAGTGCGAATTAATGGATTCATACCTGGTGCATGTATCATCTTCAGGAAACAAACATTTTGCTTCTTTTTTTCCGTTTCTTGAATTCTTCTGTGTTGCTAAAGTAGCAAAAATGGTAATTTTACAACGCTAGTAATCCAGTGATAACATAGAGTAATCTGATGAAAACGAAATATTTAACTATAATTTAAAAAAATTTCAGCTTTAAATAAAAAGTGATGATTTTAAATTATATTCATGCGGAAGTGAGAGTTGACTTTAGATTCTAAAATAGCTCAAAAATTAGGATTAATTTTTTCATACAAGTAATTAGAATTTAAACATTTTTATCTAGTTTTAATCAAGAATCACTTTAGCAATGTGCAAATGAAATTCAAATTTAAATTTTTAATTGTGATAAGATAAAAGTTCATTTTAGATTCTGACAAATAATTGCGAGCTATTGTAGATAATAATTTTAAAATAAATTAAAGCTAAATTTGGACTGTAATTTTGCATAAATTAACAACTTCCTTAGAATTTTTTGAATTAAAGCAAAAAAGAAAACCCACAAATGATGCAGAAAAAACGATTGATGTAAAAATTGTTGCCAAACAGATGATGCTCCAAGGCGAAATCATTGCTAACTGATTGGAGAAAGAAAACGATAAGCTTAAGTCAGTCACATAGTGATAGTTCGAAGATTTATCATTTTAGCATCACTGATCACTCTTCATAGACTTGCAACGTATTTTAATTCTACTCCATCATAATTTTTTTTTTTTTTTTTTTCTTCGTTTTTACTATTCCTGAGGATTGAAAATTATTTTAGTTCAAAATTGACATATTGACAATTGAAGAATAATTTTGATGTTTTAGACTAAATGATTGATTTATTCTCTTTTAACATACCAGATAATCGTGTTGATATTCGTGATTGATAATGATAGCAATGATGATACAAAAAATAATAATAATAAACGAATTTTTTTTTTTGTCAAGAATTTCGAAGTTCTATCAGGAACACTCTGAAGCAGTCATTTTCTTTTGTTAACTAATCAAATTCCTGAGTTGCAATGATCGTGATAACAACAGCTACAGTGATAGTTGTGATAACATGAATGAAAAAGGCTTGCATTAAATTTTAGAATCCTACTAGAAAAATTCTTAAGCATAGATAATCTCTCATTAACTAATTACTTTTGTGGTTCTCTCATCTACTAGGATCTAGGCGTTGTATTTCAAGAGTACTATCGAAAAGTTAATAGGTAGTGAAAGTGATAAGATATCAAATATATGATCCAATCTCAAAACTATGAATAGTTCAACAATGAATGTATAATTTTGGAGATCAGAGTATCAGTTGAGAAATTCTCTCAAACCGGCTTATGAAAATGAATTACGTTCTTGCTAGTCATAAATCATATTAGATTTCATGAAATTCTAACAAAACTAGTTTGTGAAAAACTTTCGCTGAAACCATTTAATAAAATTATCTGGTTTTTTTTCTTCAAGAAAGAAATTAATTGACTTAATTATTTTCAAATGTTTTTAAATTTGCAGTTTGATGAGAAACTGGAGAATTATAAATTAATAGTAATTCCGTTGTATTATTAAATTGTTTGTACTTAATGTAGCAAAATTTGTTCCACCAATAGATTGGTTCAATTTTTTTTACAAATTAGAAATTAAAAAAATTTTTTCTACAAATAAAATTTAAAAAAAAAAAGTATTTTTTATTATATATATTGTTCACAGAAAGACGCCAATTATTATTGTTTTTTTTTGTTGCATTCATTGCTGCAATGCCAAATGCTGAATTATTTCTGTTTACAATATTTGAAATTAGATTTGACAAAATTTTTAGAAATTATACAACATGCACTGAAAATCGGTAATGTCGAAAAATTTTTATTGCATAAAATTTCATACTTTAAAAAATATTTTGCATATTTAATTCTGTGAAATATAAGCAAAGGATTCTTTGGATTCAGTTGTCTATTAATTATGGTTTTTTAAAAATTAACCTTTTACATTAAAATAAACATTAATTGTGAAAAACTAGCTCAAAACTTTTTAAATTTTACCAATTTTTCGAGTTTGAATGTGAAATTTTGCTGCAGATGCAGTAATTAATCTGCTAATTAAGACACTAAGTGCTATCCAGAAGGAGTGCAAACTTTTTGACTATTATTTTTTGCCGAATAAATATGGCAGACTTTTTTCACGAACCAAATAATTTTTCCGCTTCAATTTCTTAAATTTCAGAAAAATGCCATTTTTTCCAGAAAAGAACAAACTGTTGGAACAGTTTGATTTAGAAGGCCTTTCATTTTCAATTTCAAGTGTTTTAGTCTAAGTATGAGAAATCTGACCTATCTACCGAAAGCAAGATTCAATTATCTTTTATTTTTTTTTTTTTTTTTTATTTCTTTTTCTTGTAAAAGTTACTTTTTCTTCTTTTTTTTTTCGAGCACATTTGAGATATTTTTCTTTTTTGTCCTAATACCTAAACATACAGATGCTAGTTTTTACAATAGTCGAAAATGAAGACAAGCAATAAAATTAGTTAAAATATCGCAAGAAAATGCTGTTGACAGATGCTTTCGTGCTCAAATATGGCAAGTAATTAGCACAATGTTTGTTTCTCTGTTTATGCTCAATTTTTATAATTAAAAAATTAATGCATCGATGTATTTATGTATGAATGTGAAAGAAGCAAATTAGAGAAGTTAGAAAACTTTTTTGTTTTTCTTTTCTTTTCAAAATTTCTTTCTTGAAAGTTTGAAACATTTTCTATTTTACACATTCTTTTTTGCCTATAATATCGATTAATTCCGATATTTAATTCGATCAATTCAGTGTGATTTATGGGAATTGATTCTTACCAGATAGGATAGTTTAAGACTGAAGTCATACTCAGTTTAGTGCAAATTCTTTTCTCTCAGAATCAGTTTTCCACGCATGAGCAAATTCATATACAATGCTTCCGAAATAAAAAGAACAAATAAAAATTAAAGAAAAAAAGAAACAAAATTATCACTGAGGATTGATGACATGAAAATTGGGCATATTGTAAATGTTAAATTAAATTCCCGAAGTTTCAAAACTAATTAATTATTAAAAGTTCATCTAATAAAATAGCCAAAAAAAAAACGAAATTTAAAATAATCATTTCATACTGAATTAATTTGAAAAAAAAAAAAGAAAAAAAAAAGAAAAAGGAACAATTTGAAGGGGCAAGAAAGATGAATAAAAGTTACATTTCAAAAATATGTTCTTGAAAACCAGAAAAACTTTATTAATTATCAATTCTTCTTTCTTTTTATTTTCTTCACTCTCTCGAAATGTATAAATAGTTAATTAGATAATTTTACAAAAAGAGAAAAAAGTGAAGTGCTTGCACATACAAAATAAATAATATTTTGTTGAAAAAGTAAACTTTCGAAATTTTGAAATTATTTCAAAATTAACTTCGATTGAAAAATGCCATCGTACTAATGCCACCGCTCTGCTGACGCTTCCAATTACCGGTCAAAATTCGCATATAAGTTAATCGAAATCGTGGATTACAAAATGCATAGCAGAATGGATTAATTGTCGAATTGATGTAGCATAAAAAGTAGGCAATATGAAAATATGCTGCCGGAATTGAATCTTTGTAAAATGCTTCCCAACAAACAATTACTGAAAAGAAATGTGAAATTGCAGAGTAAATAATGATTTATTTAAATAGTTCGTTTTTTTTTTTGTTTTTAATTTTCATCTTACTTTTTTCAATGAAAAAATTGCAAAAAATTTAAAAAAAAAAAAAAAATCTTGTAAATAGATATGATTAGTTAAAAAATTAAAAAACAAAAAAAATTTCATAATCAGTACCGCTTATTTATAAATTTTACAATAAATGACTTTTTATCATTAAAAAAAAAAAAAAAAAAAAAAAAAGGAAATAATTTTTACTGTAATTTCTAATTTATTAAAAATTAAATGAAACATTTATTTTATTTTTTTTTATTATTCGCTGAAGGAAGAAAGAAAAATGGAAACAAGATTTTATGATAAATATTATTTGAAAATGCCTCGCGAGATATAACAACAAATAATAAAATTTGGATGAAAAAATTTTATAATTTGTAAGTAATAAATCTTTTTTCCTCCTTTTTTCTTTTTTAACACTGTAATTTTTGGGGAAAAAGTTTGTAGACTTGTAGAAAAACGAAAACTTTTATGTATAAAAATTACTTTTATCTATGTACTAAAAATATGAACTAGTTACAAACTTAAAAAAGCAGAGAAAATTTAGAAAATTACTTTTAAGAATGGAATAATTTTGCAAAATATATCACTTACAAAGTTTATAGGCAAAATTTCTAAAATTTCAGCGAAAATTCAGCGGAAAGAGATGAAAATTGCTTTGGATTTTGCTAATAAACTTATTTGTTTTTTGTCTATTTGGTCGAACAAATTTTATTTTGGCTTCTTATCAATTTTACTAATTATAAAAGGATATAATTAGGCATGAGATGAGTCAAACCAATACTAAATTTTAGTTTGAAAGAAACTGAATGGATTTATTTTAGTGAAATCGATAGCAATTTTGAATTTTCACATACAAAATCGCACATGGGCGAAAAAAATAAAGTTAATTTAAAACATATTTTTAGTTTTTAAATCGAAAACGTGCTAGTCTAGAAAAAGAGCGAAAAAATTCTTGCAGTCTAGAACTAATTACATTTTTAGCAAAGAAATAAAATTTCAAAGCCAGTTGTTATTCGAAATAAATTTGAAATTTTAAAATCCGAACGAAATTAAACTTTATGGTGGAGTAAATTTTGTTTGCTTTTTTCTTCATCTTGCCACTATTTATGGAGTAATTATTTATTAAATTTATCTAATTAAAAGGTAAATGATTACCATTGTAAGGTGTCCAAGTTATAATAAAAGCTAATAAAATTGCCGAAAGTGTTTTTGCCGCTTTGCTTTCTTGTTTTCTTTCATTCTTTCGTCGTTCTTTTTCACTTTTTCGTTGTTCATTAAATAATTTTCTGTAATCAATTACTTTTCCAAATCTTTGGAACAAACTAAATTGCAAACTTTTACCCTACCTAAAACCAAAAATAGCATCCATAATTATAGTGATAAAAGAAATTTGGAAGGACAAAAAGTGCTGTAATTGCTAAATATTTTTTGCTCTTATTCTTGACTTTATTCTTAAGTCTAGTTTCTCTTAACTTATGGCTAAGATTTTCAAATGACCATCATAAAGAGCAGAATTATTAAATTTACAAGCTAAATTATTATGATAATAGTATACTTATTAGCTCAGAAAAAAAAAAAATAAATTAGATTAAAGATACGGACATTAGAAAAGCTTACAAATAAACTGAGTTAATCACAAATTTTATTAGTAAATGATAAATATCTATCAAAATAATTCTTTATTTTCTCACTGATAAATCTACGGAAGAAGGGATATTTAATGATATGCCAAAAAACTTCTTTATTTTAGACTGATTGGTATATATTAAAAAAAAAAAAAAAAAAAACTGAAAAATGCTTCACCCAGGCGCAAATGCTCCGTTCGAAAGTTGTTGTGAAGGCATACTTTTACGAATATCTTCTATTTTATCCGGCACAAAGCGTGAAGGTCTTTAAAAAAAACAAAGGCATTTGTTGAATGAGTAGAAACAAATGAAACTTTTAATTAAAAACTAAGTTGAAAATTTTATATTGAAATGAAAAATTAACATAATTAGCAATGAAATGTTGCTGAGAAAAAAAAAATTTTTTTCAATCAAAAAAGTACTATTATCTAGGAGAAAAAAAAAATTTCTATAAGCTAAAAAAAAAATGGAATTATTGGAAATTTGTTTAGCATAAATATAAATTCATTGTTAAATTTTGAAATTCACAATTTTTGTCTTTGAATTTTTTTTTGAACAAATTTTCTATGATAAAAATGATAAACTTGAATGGAAATAATTACGTAATTCTGTCAAACTAGTAGGATAAATTAGTGAAAAAAAAAAAAAAAAAAAAATGAAGTGAATAAATTAAAATTGATAAGAATTTTTTCCATTCTTTTTGATTAGTTTTTTTTAATGATTATTTTATTTATTATTATTTTTGAAAAAGCAAAACATACTCTGAGGTTTCATCCGAATCACACGATGAAAGACGTATGCAAGTTTGTCCTTGCTCATTACCTTTTAATTCAATTAAGACTGTATACATTGATGTTCTATCTTTACGAGCAATGCGATTTCCTACCAATGTCTTGGCTACCGGTAATAAACTATTATGTTCCTGAAATTTTCTTCAACTTTTTCCTTTTGCTTCAGGAGAAAAAAAAAACTAATTTTTATGTTTTGTTCAAATCATTTATAAATAGATGTTAAAGTAAATTAATAGCATAATTGGGGATGAAAGTAAATTTGTACATTTGTAATCAAATATTGGTCGATAGGATTATCAATGATTTAATAATTCTGTTAATTAATAGTATTTCATTTTTTTTTTTATTTTTCATGCATTTAATTATAAAGCAAAATTCTGAAAAGGCTATGATGTGATTTTATGAATGAAATGAGCAAATGAGTGAAATAAAAGATGGTAATAAATGAATAAAGAAGAAAAATGGTTAAATTAAAAGTGATAAAATGATAAAAACCTGATTAATTGGACTTATTGGTGGTGACCGTTTTAAGCGATTTTGAGCACAATAATACTGGGTATAATTACTACTAGCTACTGATGTCTCATCAGCGCCGATTTGTTGTCCATCGGTACTTTCATCTACTGAACTACCAACGGTTTTTTCTAGGCAGTTCCGTAAACAACGATTTCGTTTTTGTGGTGTCCTGAAATTAATTTTGAAATGTTATTTAGAAATTAAATATTTAATAATGAAAAAGGAAAGAATTAAAAGTTAATTAACGGATTACTTTGATGAATAGTTTGACGACGAATTTATCGTTCTTCCGCAAAAAGAATTCTTTACTGAATTTGTTAATTTAGTTGATTGCACTTCTTTCTTGGCCTTTTTATATTGGCTCTGCAGTTTTAAAATTAATTTTTTTATTTCAACTATGAAACTTTATTAATACTTATTTAACATTGATTTAAAGCAAAAATATTGCAATAATAATTATGAATAAAATTATGAAGAAAGAAATGAATATTCGAACTTGTAAAATAAAAAAGATAGCGATAAGATTAATTTTAAATTAAAATGAAATTAATTAACTGATGAAAGTATTATATTTTCACTATTACCTGGCCAGCTTGCAGACGAAACATATCTTTTTGTTGTTTCTTTGTTTCATAATATACTCGTGAATAGAGTATGATCATAATTATCAATGGTAACCAAAATGCAGCAATTGTGGTACCAACGGATGCAAATTGATTAGTTTCAATAAATTGTACAACACAACGATCAGGATCCGTAAAACCACCTGAATATTAAAATTACCCTTTAAGATTTTTCAATTTTCGTTTTAATTTAAAAATTTAGCATACAAGTACATATGATGATAAAACTTTGAAAAAAGAAATTCCTGAATACAAGCACAATTCATCATTCTAAACAAATATTCACCAGGATATATAAAATATAAACTGCAACTTAAATATTTATGCTATTTATTTACAACGATTTTAGAACGAATATGTGTTAGATTGAAAAAGGAAATTCTCATTTCAAATGCTGATGTAATTTATACTATCTTTATTAAAAAGAGTTTTATTTGATATGTTAGAATATATCTTGTAATATAATAATTAATATAATAATAATATAATAATAATATAATGTAATAATATAATAATAATATAACATAACTTGTAATAATAATAATATAAAAACTTGTAATAATAATATAACCAAAATATATCTTGCGATTTGAGACGATATTTAACAGTCCTCATTTTTGCCTTAAAATCTTTGAATTCAAGCAAAAAGCAGGAGAAAAATCGTCAAAATAATTGCTCGCGATTTGTTAATAAAGAATTAGCGCAAAATGAAGCAAAAATAAAATCGAGCCAATTTTTAAATTTTTTTTTTTTTTTTTTGAAGTCATATTACAACAGAAAAATATCAGTGATAAGTTTTGAAAAACAAAATATTAAATGAAATTCTAAAAATTTCGGAAAAAAGTTTTTTTTTTTCTTGGTTTTTGTCTCTTTTTCCCCTCTTATTTTCATCCCTTTTGCAATTAAAAAATCAATCTGATAATTTCTAATAAAATGAGTGGAAAATATGAATTCCATTTGCATACCTTCAATATATGGCCAACTAATAATCCACGGTGGCCAAAGCATTGCTGAAGCAATGTATGTACTGGCAATCATCATAAACGCCTTCTTTGCTGTCCTTCTAAATGGTAGCCAAATTATTGGTGATAATTAGATAGAAAAAAAAATTAGCAATAAATCAAAAAGTTAACTGTAATAGCAGAGGAAACTTTTGTTAAGAAATATGAGGGAATTTTACTAAGGGAATTAATTTTTAAATTGATATGAATTTTATCAGTAAAAATTAATTTTGATTAATGAATACAAGGGATAGTGAGGATAAAAAGAAAAAGAAAAAAAAAGGATGAGATTATAATTTTTTGACAATAAAATTGAAAGAATTAGCGACGAAATTTTAATTTTGCAACGAATTTAATTTATAACTTATTGGCAAAGATTGCAAAGCGTTCCGAATAAATTTTTAACAAAAATTAAATTAAATTGGTGAATTGATACTGAAGTATCGGTGAATTTTCTTTTTTAACCTCTTGAAGAATTAAAAGTGATAAGAAAAATAAAGTGTTACCTTGGTCGATAAGTTAATGGCCTAGTAACAGAAAAGTACCGATCAAACGAAATAAGCAACAAATTAAGCACCGATGCATTAGACATCATGTAATCAAGACAGAGCCAAAATTGACACATTGCATAGCCTAGACCCCAAACGGTATCAGCGGCCATATAATATGTCATCACTGGAATTGATACGATTCCTAAAAGAAATTTTAGACTAGTTATCATTATTTGCTAATTGACACTTAATTGAAAATTAAGTGTTAAAATTTTTGACTAAAAAAGGAAAGGAAATGAAATTACTCCCTTGAAAGGCAGCATTTTTTTCTTTTCTAGTTCTATGATAGTTAGTGATAGATATTTTTATTTTTTTATTTTGACTTCTTGTTCATTTGGGAATTAAATTGATAACACTATTAAGGCTTTTTTTTCTAAAGACAGATGAATGATGTCGAGGGAAACGGGAAAGAAGAAAAAGAAGAGGAAGTTTTGCCTGATTTAAAAGTCCGATAAAAAGTTTATTTTACGAAAAAAAAATTTTATGGAATATCAGAAATTTCGAAATATTCCAAAATATCAGTGAAAAAAATTGCATATTTTCTGAAACATTTCTAAATTTTCGATGAAAAAATTTAAAAAGTAATAATTATAAAATTTTGGCAAGGAATAAAAAATAAAAATAAGCAACTTTTGCATTATTCCATCATTACAAAAATGCGTTATTACAAAAAGTCTTTGTAAATTTATCGTATTCAAAAAAAATTTTCATTCTTTTTTTCCTTTCTCTCAATCTAATTTATTCTTATTTTCAAGAATTACTGATGCAGCAAAAATTCGTTCCCCAAATTGGAAAAGGAGCAAATTCTAAAATATAATTCACACTTTGCTTGCTAGTTTTGAAATTCAAATGCATTCTAATAATGAAAGCAGAGAAAAATTCTGCCGTAAAAATAAACTTTTCTTTTTCAGTTTTCCATTTTCAAATTTCAAATTTTATACAGAAATGCTTGCCAAAGGCTAATTATACATCTGTAACAAGTAAATAGCACACTTTCTTAATTTTATAACTTGAAAACAACATTTTTTTTTTTCTTAATTAAAAAAAGGCATTTTTTATAGCGTAATAAAAAAAAAAGAGAAATATTTTTGACGTAGTAAAACAAAAAAAAAAAAAGACATCAAAAGATAATTAATTAAAATTTTTTCATTTGCAGATAATAATTCAGAAATTTAAAATGATGCTTAAATATTTATAGCATAATGTTTTATGAAGGATAAATTAAAAAACAAAAATTTCAAGATTACCGCCAGAAAAAAACTAAGTTGTGAAGATTGTCTTGATTGAAAAAAAAAACTTGTTGAATAACTGTTGACGGGAATAAAAAAAAAAAAAAAAAGAAATGCTACCCTAGCAATTCTGTTCGTAGTTTCACTGAAATGATTTTTTTTTTTTTTTTTTTAAAGAGCTGTTTAAATCAAAATTTAACGGTTAAAAACAAAAAAAAAAAAATAAATTTAAAAGGAAGGCAAATAGCTTGTTTACGAAACATCCTAATCTTTGAATTATTTTGTATAAATGATAATGTTTTGTCTTTTGAATTATTATGAAAAAGATTGAGTCTTTTTTTTGAGTTGATTTTTTTTCCTTTGCTTCATGATTCCATTTGAAATAAAATTAAAAAAAAAAAAGAAAATTATTACCAATAGCAATATCGGCAACAGCAAGACTGAAGAGAAAATAATTACTGATTGTTTGTAATTGTCTATCAATTTTGAAGCTCACCATAACCATTAAATTACCACCTGTTGTTAAGANAAAAAAAAAAGAAAGGAAAATTATTACCAATAGCAATATCGGCAACAGCAAGACTGAAGAGAAAATAATTACTGATTGTTTGTAATTGTCTATCAATTTTGAAGCTCACCATAACCATTAAATTACCACCTGTTGTTAAGATAGCAATAACACTTCCAATTATTACGATGCATATAAATCTACAATTAGTTATTTAATAATGATAACGATAAGATAAGTTAGCGATAGTTTCAATTGTTAGAATTGGCAACGATACTTCCAATTATTGCGTACATGTAAATCTGTGCAATTAAATTAATTAACAATGAGAGTGAATCTTGGTAATATTGTTGCTAAGATGATAAGACTAAAATTTCAAATTTTTATGACCAACGTAGACCTGTGATCAACTAATTAATAATGACAGGTAAATCCGGCACAATAATTTGCTAATAACCGACCGACCATTAAGCGATATAATATGCGGAGATCGGTAATTACTTTGTAAAAATTGTTAGAAAATTTAAGACAAATATTCATCGATTGCTGTGTTGCATTTATAATTAAATCATTCACTTTTGATTGTAATATTTTGAAAACAAATTTGTTAATTTGATAATAATTCATGGTCCAATGATTAACTAATTAATTACATATAAATTTATAATAATTGCGAATCTAATATATTGTTTAGTTTGAGAAAATATTGATATTAATTTTTCAATAATTAAAATTAATGGAACCATAATAAATATTCACGGAAGTAATTAGGCGACCAGCAAGACACCAGCTTTATTTTGAATATATGTCTAAATAATTTTCTTTCTCAATTCTTTCCTTCATTTCAGATAATTTCAATTTTTAAATTCAAAAAAAATTTGCTTCGACAGAGGCTAGGATTTTTGTATTTCATAAATCCTATTTTTCATTTATTCTGTTTTAATAATTGATTTGTCATCTGTTATTAAAATTGAATATGTGCAGGAATGAGCAAGTTTAGAACTTGTTAATTTAATCAAAATTAATTTACTTAGCAACAATTTAAAACAAATTAGACTTTTGTCTCTTAAAATTCTTTTGCACCGTATTTTTTCAAAATAAAACACTTTTTTCTGAAAATTTATGTGTATTTTTTCTTGTTTACTGTTTTCTATTAAATTAATAAGTGCAATTGTTACCTNCAGACTTTTGTCCCTTAAAATTCTTTTGCACCATTTAACACTTTTTTCTGAAAATTTATGTGTATTTTTTCTTGTTTACTGTTTTCTATTAAATTAATAAGTGCAATTGTTACCTTTGTTGTATTAATTTAATTAATAAACAGTGTTAAAATTTACTTTGTATGACTCATTTGTTGTTGCATATGCACAAAGGTATCATTAGATACGACATTATCAGTTCGAGTAATTACGTTACTATTCATTGGAGCCTGTTGTGAGTGAAGGAAAGGCGTCGACTGATTAATGATAAGTGCTAACTCAGGTAATGCTGATAATGATGAGGAAGTGCTGATATCATTGGAAACGGCTGATGATGACGCAAGTACCTGCAATTATTATTCTTTTCTTTTTTATTTGTTTTTTTTTTTCTTTTGAAAATTTTCTACATTTGTTCCCAATAAATTTTAATAAAAATTTTTAATCAAATAATGCTTTCGATGTTTCACTGATAAAAATTAATCCTTGGAATTTCGTATTGAAATTTAAAAAATTAACGACTATGGCTGCTTATTTTATTTGAAATTAAAAACAGAAAAAAAGAAAGTTGACTCATTTTTTAAAAAAGAGAAAAATTAAAAAAAAAAAAAAGAAAAACACGAAAAAACAATAAAATCTTTCCCTTCATTA
The DNA here is from genome assembly GCA_003640385.1 of Setaria digitata. Classification (NCBI taxonomy): domain Eukaryota; kingdom Metazoa; phylum Nematoda; class Chromadorea; order Rhabditida; family Setariidae; genus Setaria; species Setaria digitata. Next base: position 18,346 of record RCAB01000348.1, read on the forward strand.
ATTTTATTTTAAAATTTGATTGAATGAGATTAATTTTTGGTATGCCTAAAATCAAAAGTAGTAGAATAAATTTCAATTTACGATTTCTCGATAATTTATAAAAATATAAAAAATATTACTTATCCTATTAATGGATGAAATTAGGATAAAAGAACAAGCCAATGAGAAGTAGAATTAATGAGATGATAACTACACTGATAATTTGATGTATTGTTACGAATTTTAGGCTTTCAAGTAAAACAATCAGGCTTTATGAAAAAAAAGACAATGGGCAGGTTAAAAAAAATAATGAACTTAATATTAATAATAAATTTTCGTTGGTAAAAAATTTCAGAACTTTTAATGGAAGTGATTAGAAATATATAAAAACAGAAAAAATATATGCTTGAGAAATAAGCAATAAAAAATAATTATCGAAATTGTATTAATTAGTGATTTAGAAAAATAGAAGATTTATTTGATTTTTTTAAAGAAAAATTGAAAATTTGTAAAAAAAAAAAAAGAATAAAACAAAACAATTGATAGCGGATGAAAGAAAAAGAAAAACGGAAAAAAAAAACAGGAAATATATTAGCAAAAACTTTCGGTTTTTTTTCTTTTTTATTAATTAAAACAATGAAAAATTTATGAGAAGATGAAAAACGAGAAACGAGAGATGAAAAATAAAACAGTGGAAATACTTTGAAGACATATGTAATAACCAAAAATAGTTATAATAATGAAAAACCAACGAGAAGCACTAAGATGTAAATTAATATTATAAACAAGTGAAGCATAAATTAACGGTAGCCTTTTTCTCCCATCATCCTTCAAACAACACTTAGACAAAAAAAAACTTTGAGGACCTAACAAAGATTCTTTTTTTTTTTCTGTTAAGGTCGCTGATGCCTTAATAAATAGGCCAACTAATGCTACTTTATTAGTTGAAAATACCTTTTTTTGACAAATTTTTTTCCTTTCATCCACTTATTTCCGAAATTTCTCTCCCAATAATCCCTGAAACTTCCTTTCCTCTTTCTCACCTGTCTTCTTTGTTTTGCCTTTTTGAAAAGCTAAATTATTAGGTCAGATAATCGATATAAAACTTTGCTTTATTACTAAAGTGAAATTTGAAACTTTTTTTAAATGCAATTTTTTTTTTCGATGGAATGAACAAATTTTGAATTGGAATAATATTTAGTCAATTTACACAGTCATTAATGAAAAGTACGTAATTGTAAACTGATGTATTGTTATTATTACTAAATTAATATATTTATAAGTGGATTTTTTGGAAGTGAAAAAATTGCGAAATAATTTAGGAATCGAATTTTAGCAAATTTCTCGTTTCAATGTTTTGTTTTGCAGTTTTTTTTTTTTTGAATGATAATAAAATATTAATGATGGTTTTTTGTAAAATTTCTTAATTACTGATTCATTTATGCACTATTAATGTGTGTAAATTTGGAATTTTAAAATTCAATACGGAACAAATTTAATCAGCCTAGTAATGACAAGTGATATATAATAATCAACGTTGTAAGGAAACTTAAAAAAAAAAAAACCTTTCGAAAATTATCAGTGAAATATATCATAAAATTGAAAGGGAAAATGACACGGAAACAGGATTACAACTGAAATTATTGTTTAGAAAAAAAACGAAAAAAAAAAAAAAAAACTTCCTGAAATATGACATAAACGTTCGGAAAGCCGTAAATGAAAAACAATTCAAATGCTTCGAGATAATGCATTTGTCAGAAACTGAAGAATTCTACTTCTGATAATTAACTTCTAAGCCATAAGAAATTGAAAATTTAAAAATCACCATAATCAAGATTTCAACTGTAATTAAGATCCTTTTTTTTTTTTCTAAATGAGAACTGGAAAATGTTGGACATGCACAATGTTTTTTTTAAATCCACCAAATCGATCTTTAAATTTTCATCATTCATCTTATCATGTAATGATCGATAATTTGAACTTACAAAAAAAATTTTGTAATCATTAATTTTAATTGATTTTAAACTGTTTTTGAAGCTCAAAAAAAAAAAAAAAATATGTAAGGAACAAATTTTAAGTACGACTAGATAGCTTTGCATGCATGCATATACATTAGTTTAATTCATTAAATTAATGCAATTAGAACTGATTATTAAAATAAAATCAGTATCATAAATTAATAAATCATCACATACTGAAAAAAACGAAAATAATTTAAAACGAATTTTAATAAGCGAACGAATTAAATTTATAAAATAAAAACTTTCCCTCCCTCCCACTCAAAAAAAAAAAAAAAAAAAAAGCACCCAAAACTAGCCTTTTATATTATTATAGTTTCAAAAACTACTAATCTTTTTCTTNTCTCCCTCCCCCTCAAAAAAAAAAAAAAAAAAAAGCACCCAAAACTAGCCTTTTATATTATTATAGTTTCAAAAACTACTAATCTTTTTCTTTTTTTCTTCAATTAATGGTGAAATAATATTCACCTGCATGACAATTCGAAATATTTTAGAACGAACGAAAGATCCAGGTAATGTATGCAAAATATGTTCATATTCTGCTCCTCCAGTTATTGTTGTTGTTATTGTTGTCACTGTTGTTGTTGTTATTGTTGTTGTTGTTGTTGTTGTTATGGTTGTCGTTGTTGCTGTTGTTGCCGTTATTGTTGATAACATCCTTTACTTTGAACCAAAATTCATTTCCTCTTTTTCTTTATTAAATAAACAAACAAATAAATAAACACAGAGAATGAAAAACGGTAAAATTCATGCGTTTCTACAATTAATGATTAATTTAAAAGGGATGGAAGTGTGAAAGAGAAGAAGGAGGAAAAAGAGAAAAAGAAAAAATTTTCAAAATATATGTGCATATATTATCTAAAGCAGTTGAATGATTAGTTAATTATACAGGTAAAAAAAAAAATAAATATAACTAATGATTGATTAGTTGAAAAAGGAAAACAATTTTATAATAGTATTTAAACAGTAAAGAAAAAAAACTTTTCATTTGATAATAATGATAAAAATGACTGAGAAAAAAGTGGCATATAAATAAAAAAAAAAAAAAGTTTTGAAGGAATAGCGTGAAATTTGTCGGTTAAAGGGAAACTTTTGCATCGACAATTTGTCATCCTTAATGTACTCACAGAATATGCTTTTTTTTTTTATGCTTTTATCTATCAAATTTTATGCAATTTTTCTTTTTTTTTTTTTTTTTTTTTTCTAGATAGATCATGAATTGGAGAAACGAAAAATGTAACTGAAAAACTTTGTTGATTATGCATTTTCAAAACAAAAAAAAAAAGTTTTGGAGAAAAAAATTTCTTTAATGATTGATTATAATGAATGATAAAGCAGGTATTAAAGAAGTGATAATTAGTACTGATATAAAGTTGAGGAAAAAAGGAACGAAAGAAGGAAAATTTCATAATCTTGTTTTTTTTTTTTTTTTTTTAATTTTAAGAATTTTCATCAAATATTAAAGCATTTGGCTAAAATTTTAAGAAATAATGTTGCATTATTCTTTCTGTCTTTACAAATAATGATAGCAAAAGTTATCTTCCAGAAATACTAAAAAAAAAAAATGTGAATTTTAGGTTAATGCAAGAGAACGCGATGTATTCTAAAAGTTTAAAGTAGATAAAATGCAAGCAAAAATTATTCTATGAATTTTGGATTCTGTGCATTTGTGGTTTAAAACACACACACACACACAAAGTTTAAAATCCTTTTTTCAATTTCTACTTTATAATTTTGGTTGTAGATTCTTATGGGCAATAAAAACTGCCAAATATCAGAAATTAATAGTGGGATAATTATGGAAATGGTTAGGAAAAGTAGCAAATGTGATAGTTGTGAATCTTCTGAACAGCGGATATAAAATTTAAAATTTTGACATTAAAATAGTTGATAATAAAATACCGTAAAACAAGATGTATGAGCATTGAAATCTATGGAAACAACTAATTTAATTATCTTCAACAGATTCATTAAGGATGCAAATGATTCCAACTGATAAATGATAATTTGAAGGACAGTCAACTGACTATAATATTACTGTTAAACTCTTCCATTTGGCTGTCTTCATGGATCGGAAAAATATTTTAGAACTTTCTTTACGCATTTGAATTTAAATTTTAAGCCACATCTAGGAGAAATGAATAGATTGATTATTTTGGATTTAAAAAAAAAAAAAAAACTCGCTGAAATAATTAAATTGCATTTTTTTTTTTTTAATGCCATAGCAAAACTTTTTGTTCCTGCCGATCTTTTCGCCTTTTTTTTTTACATGAAATCATGTAAGCAAAATTAAATTTTTCTTAAATTAGACCAATTTTAGTTAAAAAAAAATTTTGTGCGATGACTGGAAACGAATTAAAATGAAACTAAAAGACAAAAGTGAGCAAATTATGAAATGATATGCAAAATAATGCTGTAATGTATAAAAATTATGAAAATATGAAATGTAATAGTACTGATAATTGAATACACTAAATGGAATATATTACAATTGTAAATTTTTCAAATTAAAACTAGAAATATCTATAAAAAAAAAAATAAGGAAAAGGAGAGGAAAAACAAATTGCAGAGAGAAAAGAAATGAAAATTTTGATGCAAAGATGATACTGAAGCCGTTCTTTTTCCGCCTTTCTTCTACTTAAGTTTGATAAATTACTGAATAGGTCCCTTTTGGATTGTTAGCGAAAACGACGATGAAATAGCAAGCAAAATAGTTTCAATGTCTTTTTTTCTCCTCGAAAAGTTATCTTCAAATTTTTAATCACATTTTAATTTCGGATTTTTAATCTTTACTTACATAAGTAGTAAGTTTGTTACAAATATATACTTAATTTCTAATAAACATACTAATTATGTAACTAAAGATTAGAAATCCAAAATTAAAATCCGATTAAATATAAATAAGTTCAATTATATATATATGTTCATGAATTGCATAACAGTTACGTTTGATTTTTTGTTTCAGAAAATATTTTTTTTTTTTTTTTTGTCTTGACATTGACTTGAAAATGTATCTAAACTGATGCATTTTTTTTTTAAGGTATTTTTTTTCGTTTTTTTTTTTCATTTTTTTTTTTTTGAATTTTATTTGAGCAAAATTTATTTTTAAAAGTTTTTCACCTCAACAATCCTTTAGAAGCATTAAAAAAGTTAATGAGAAATCGAAATTTTAGTCAAGAAAATAAAATTATTAGTTAATGAACAATTAAAATATTTATTTATTGATTAGTTTTTTTTTTTTTCTTTCGTTTTAATGTTAATAAATTTTTGTAGTAACTATGCTTAAAGGGCAATTCAAAAAACATTTATATTAAAAAGTTAAGCACTGACAGAGTATTTTAGCGAATGTTTTTGCAGCTGCATAATAATTGTTAATAATTTTCCTAAGAGAAATAAAACAAATGAAAAATTATCAAGAAAAAGTGGAATTATAAGAAAATTCGCTTTTGTAGTAGTTGGTAATTTTTTCAAAATATCATTAAGTAAAAAATTTTTTGAAATGAAATAATCATAAAATAGCGGTACAGAAAAGAAAAAAAAAAAAAAAAAAAACAGCTAAGATTGAAAGATAATTATAGCAACCGTAGAATGCTAAGCGAAAAAAAAAAAAAGACTGAAAATGTGACACCTTTAAATAATTTCAAAAAAAGCAAGACAAAGTATTAGAGACATTTTTTGACGAAGAGGAAGAAAACAATGAAAATGACATGAATGATGATGCGTTACATGAAGCAATGTTTATCGTGACTAAAAAAGAAAAAGACGAACTTTTGAAATGCAAAAAGAAAAATATGAAATATTTGAATAGTTAAAATGTTTCATATATCAATTTTATGCTTTTACTATATTGAAAGATGCCAATATTGATTGATTTTTCTTTTTCACTGATAATATTCGAATTGTTTCGTCGTGTAATTAAACAAATAAACAAATTGTTGTTTATTATAAATATAAAAAAAATAAACTTTCGCACCGCTCAGTAAATTCATGAAATTACTGTTGAAATATTAAATAACTTTTTTTTTTTTTCGACTATTCTTTAATTGATTAATTTTTTCAAACATAATCATTAAGTCAGTGCTTTAAAGAAAAAAAAAAAAAAAAAAAAAAAAAAAAAAGGTAGAAAGAAAACAATAAATACAATAAACAATTTGATGAAGTGAAATAATGAAATTGAGTGAATGCATTGATCGTAATGACATGAACAATTGTATTTATATCATTGAAATTTCATTTATTATTTCGATGTTTGTTTAATTTTTATTTTGTTCACAGGAAGGAAACGAAACTGAAATGAAAACATCGAGAATTTGACTAAAAAGTAAAAAAAAAAAAAAGAAGAATAGAAAGGAAAAAGAATTGAACGGAAGCGAAATTATTTAGGAACAATTATAAGCTTTCACAAACATTTTTTTTTTTTTCAATATTTATTTTTTAACAGCTGTTAAACATATTTGGTTCTATGCTTATTTTTTTTTCACTTTCTTTCCTTTCTTCTTTCTTTTTAATATTTTCAAAATCAAAAATTTAATTGAACAATAATGAATAACGTTTCAATTAACTTACAATTTCCATCATTTACGTTATTTTGATAAGCAAATTCTTTGCTACTGTTTTCTCCATCTTTTCTTTTTCCTCTCGGCTAATTATCATGAAAAGAAAAAGAAACTGGTTAAATAAATATATTAACAAATGCTTGACAGTATAGTTGCTCTCTTTCTCAGTTAATTTGTTGGATTTTCTTGAAAAGTGATAAATAAATCAAATATTAAAGACAATAAAAGCAAAGCACATAACAGAAGTACGACAACTGTCGGCTATGTGATTAAGTTTGTAGAAATATAAATTTTAAATTTAAATGTGTAATCTCTGTGCTTGTGCGTGCGTCTGTGTATGTATCTATACGTATGTCTTCTTGTCTGTGTGTTTGTGTTTTAAACTGTTTTTAAATGCCATATGAATGGATTAAAATTTAAAAATTCTCATTTTAAAATATCAGATAATACTGTAATTAACTTCGGATAATTTTTCCATACCAATTAGTATTAATACATAAAATCACACGACTCTATATGCGTCATCGCATAAAAAATCTCATCGTAGAATTTTCTAGTTTAAATTATCTTCAAAAATTTATTTTATAATATGAAATTCAAAAATTGAAAGAAAGAGACATAATTCCGTAATTTATATTTTTATTATATTGTGGCTATTAGTATTCAAATTATCAACTAATTTTTGCGATATTATTTCAATTATCACCGCAAGGTTAGTAAGGGGCTGGATAAACGTAATATTTAAATTTGTTTATTTTTTTTTTTTTCGTTTCCAAAAATTCAAATCTGGGAAAATGTTCTTAAAACTTAAAAAAAAAAAAAAAAAAAAAGAAATGTAAATTAAGTCCTATTATTTTAAAAGTACAAAACTTGTGAATTTAAAAAGAAAAAAAAAATAGTTTAATCTTTTTGCAACGTACCGTTTTTCATCAGTAAACTTCAATTAATTAAATTAGTAATTGAAAAGTATTGAAAATATGTTAAGCAGCGTGATCGACTGATTTTGTGTCCAATTTCGTTCAATTCTCGACCATTTATATGACTGGATGAAATTTCCTTGATTGCTCACCGAAACTTTTTGTGAAGAAATATTCTAGATGAGATAGATATTGAATAATTAGCATTTAGTAAACCAAAAAAGGTATGCTAAGAAGGAATAAATTAATATAATATACCATAGGATCAATCGTAAGATTACATATAAAGTAATAGTTTGCATGGATAAGTAATGTGCTGTAAATAATGCTAATTTAAACAATTATGTACGCAAACATTGCCATAAAAAATTTTGAGCAATGTTACTTTAAAAACTAATTTACATAATATTTATTCTAAATAATACAGAAACTAATATTAATTTCAATGTTGACATCAATAATTTATTGATATAGAAATACGATAAATATCCTTGTAATTATAGCAATATTATACATTGTAAAATGTAATGTATATATGAATTTTTGATCAAAAATAATTTTATTTAATAAAGAAAAAAAAAACGCATTATCGTCATAAATAATTTTACTTAAAAAAAAAAAAGAAAAAATATTATCGTATAAATATAGGTTAGTTCATAAATTTAAATTTAAAATGATAAAAACATCTGTCAAGTATAATAAATTATTATTTTTGGAAAGAAAAAGCAGCAAAAAATGCTTGGAGAAAAAAAAAAAAAGAAAGATGGAAAAGAATTGGTAAACTCCGAAGAAATCACCAAAACTGAATCATTTCTGGAAATATTTGAAAGATTTGTGTGTTTTTTTTTTCGTTTTTCTAATTGAAATAGACAAATAACTATTGAAAAATGAGGCGCAGTAATGAAAAATATATATATATATATATTTATTAGACGTAAAATGGCTAATAAATATTTTCTTGGCTTTTCTAAAATTGAGGTTGGCATTTGATAATGGCCTAAATTGTCTTAATGTAACTAATTTATCAATATTGCATGTTGCATGTAATGCTTGTCCCTTCTATAATAAAACTTTTTTCTTTTTTTTTTCCTTATTTTTGTTTTTCCCCATTTTCCTTTTTATGATAAATAAGACTGAAAAAAAAAAAAAAAAAAAAAAAAAAAAACATACCTTATTTGACAGGAAATAGCAAATAATTAATGCGTAAGATTTTCGACAAAAAAAAAAAAAAATAATAATAATAATTTAAATTTCAGCAATTCATTTAAAAATTTCCAGCTTAGACATGGAATACTTGGAAAAATTGTTTGAAATGCCTCATTTAACTGAAAAAAAAAAAACTGAATTCTGGAAAATAGGAAATGAATTCTTGATTTGCATGGAATATTAAATATACAAAAGCGGTCAAAAAAGTCAACATCTGAGAATTAAATTTCTTTCAGACATTTTACGAAACACAAATATTCAATTATCAATATGTTTTTCAGTACTGCAAAACATTCAGCAAAAAATCAACCGTAACTCATTGCAATTTACGTAACGTATTTCTCTCCTGATGGCTGCAGCAGTTACAAATTAATTGATAATCATTTTTGTATCGAAATATCACAATTGCATAAAACTAAAAAATGCAACTACCAATTGAATCTAATATTGAAAAAAAAATGACGAAGAATTTCCATTATTTTAGATATTTCGAACTTGAATTCAATATTAAATTACATATTGAAATAATGATTAGTGTAGAAAAAAATAGTAAAAAGTAGAATTTATCTATACGCTTACATAAATTTTGCAATATTAAAACAGGAATTTAAATTTATACTTGAAAATTGGAAAATATTTAACTTTGATTCCATTAAACTTACTCGTTTTTTCCATTTCTTTTTTTCTGCTCGGCGATTGAATTTACTTGCGATTTAAACATATATTTTTTCCTTATCTTTCCTTTTTCCTCAGTTTTTCTTCAAATTACAGGTTTCAGTAATCACTTCATTTGCTACAGCTTTAATAAACAATATTTAACATCTGATTACCATATCAAATACATTTTTTTTTTTTTGCTTGATTTATCACTTCTTATAAATTTTCTGAATGAAGAAGCAACGCAAGCATATTTAAACTTCAATTAAATTAGCCAAGGCAATGTTTACGGCTAATTTTAATTAGTCTAACTGATAATATATGCTTGCAGTAAATCATCATAGCCTTGCAGAAGTAAAAGTATTAAGTTGCTTTATCAAAGTCTCAAATATTCAACCGTCTTGCATTAGATGCAGTGTAAAATGCCTATAAATTTCAAAATTTCAACGTCGCTCTTTTAAATTATTTTTCCAATTAGCACTAACTTTAATTCATTTTCCTTTTACATTACTCTAATTTTATTTCTTTTCATCACTTTTCAACAACTAATTTTTATAGAACTTTTCACTGTTAGGCGAGACTTGTTCCTCATAGAATTTTCGTTGTTGCCGCAAAATAATTCCAATTAAATCCAAGGTGTCTTTTTTGGTAGCAGGAAAAGCTCTTAAAACTTTATATCATTTAAAATTCTATCTTAATTAGTTAAAATAATATAATGACAAATAGCAGTGTAACATCATGAAAAAAAAAAGTAGGGTTTCTTTTTTTTTTTTTTTTCATTGAGTTTTTTGAGGAATAGTAGTCGAAGATAAGCGAATCACTTTTTGCAAGTTTTTGCAAAACCTATGGTTGTTTCCTCAATTATATTCGAATTTCAATGAATTCAATGCAAATGGTACTTCAAGCTTTTCGTTTTTTCATTTTAACAATTAAACACAACAAATGAATACAACTTTTTTTCCTTTTTTTTTTTTTTTTCTTTTTTTATTCTGAATAGACTATTGCATGCTTATGTAATTTTTTACAAATATCATTTATCTAATTATTAAGGAATATTAATTTGTTCAATTAAAAGGAGACGGCAGTAAAATTTTAATCAAATAATAAATGCATATAATTTGTTTGTTCAATAAAAAACTTTTGCCCAAAATATGAATTTTTAATTTTAAACTAGAACATTGTAGAATTAAAACTGACAATTAATTGCTTTCATTTCTTCCCTTTTTTTTTTTCCATTCCCTATAATAACTAATTGAAAAAAAAAAAAAAATTTGGACAAAAAATAAGCAAAAACAGTCATAAAACAAACTAAATAATCTTTCATCATTACGCATCTTTCACATTTTTTTTTTTTTTGCCTGCCATTGATGAACAGAAACTAAAATATTTCATTTCTAATTTTAGTGTTTTTTTTTTTTTTTGGTACCATCTCATTTGAATTGCTGAAAATTTCATTCAGTGTATAATTATTGGAATAGAAAAGGAAAAGCTTCAAAACTGACCAAAAATGTTAATTTTTGCAATACATTGCAAACATATATTTCCATTTTAAACATAAATTTAAAATATGATATTTATATATTTATTTAGCAAGAAATTAAAAAAAAATATATGCTTAAAAAGGCTTAAAGAATTTGTTGTAATTTTTCGGTATTTTAAACTATATTTTAGCCGATATTTAAATTGATGAAATCAGAAAATGAAAAAACTAAAACGAAAAATCAGTTGTAAAAGATTTTCAGCAATCTTTAAATTGCTGCCGTCGTTGACAACTCTATCGATCATTTGTGGATGGCTGGAATTTTTCTTTCATCCAAAAATTTTAATAAACTTTAGTGAAATTTAGCTGTAATTTTTGTTCTCACCTCTCTCATCAGTGGCTAGTTAAATGACAAGATAAAAACGATAAAATATTTGAAGTTGGTAAATTATTTGCCACAAAAGTATCATATGTTATAAATTCGTCAATTATTGTATAGAATTTACCTAATTAACGATTAAAATCGAGCACTTGAACATGAAATAGTGATAAAACAGAATTTGTAGTTGCTTTGGGCAAGAAAACAAGAATAAATTTCTTGAAAATAGAATATCACTGAATTTAAGAATGGTATTAGGAATGGCAGGTCTTGAAAAGGAAACGACAAATTCTGCAGCATGGAATTCAAGAATAAGTAAGGATTCAAGAGTAGAAAATTCGCAAGTAAATGCTCCAAAAACAGAGAGTTCAAGAGTGAAACAATCGAGGACGGGAAATTCAAAAATGAAGGGTTCAAGAGTGGGGAATTTAAAATCGGGACATTTGAGTGCGGGGGATTAGAAACCGGGGAAAGTATGAAATGAAAAGAGAAAGGATTAAGAAAAAAAAAAAAGAAAAGGAAAAAATGGACGAAAAGAGCCAAGCAGATTGCAATTCAATAAAAACATTCGTTTTATGTGGGCCATAACCAAAAATGCGAAAGAAAAAAACGATAAAATTAAATAAAATTAAAATAAACTAAAGATAAAAAAAGCGAAGCGATTATATGCAGAGAAGGAAATAAGGCAAGAAATATTTTTCCAGTTTTTTAAAGTAATCAGTTTTTGTTATCGTACATTTCTTATCATTACTTATTTGAAATGATCTTATCATCGCAAAATGACTCTTATTTATTCACAATTTTTTAATGCTTTTATATTTTAGTGTTTTATATGATTTACAAACTATTATTTTCTGCAAGACAAAAAAAAAAAACTTTCTTCTTATATGGAATAGATTTTTCTAGCTTGAAATCTTAGATTCTATAGTTTATTTTTTTTTTTTTTTTTTTTTTTGTTTTTACAACTTAAAACAAAAATTTTATCAAAATTTATCAATTATTTCCTTTTGATTTTAATTATTTTTTTGTACCTTTATCCCACGCCATTTTCATGTCTTAATTTGAATTATACAAGTTGATGTTGTACTTCTGTCAAGTTCATCAAATAGCATTGGATTAATCAACAGGATCAGTTGTTGGTTGGTGAAAACGTGTGATTGATCGATAGAAGCCTGATCGATTGATGAAAATGTGATTAATTAATGATATGAATTATGCTATTTTTTAAAAAATAAATGTGAGTAAACAAGTGATTTGTTATTTCTCGTGGCAATGAATGTAAGTAAGAGTAATGCAGCTAATGTTCGCAGCTGTTAATATTTAAAACAAAATTTGAACGAAAATTATTTTGGGGAGGTGTAAGTGGTGGTAGAAGAGAATTTAAATTTTAATCAACAAATTTTATTTTTAATTAAAGGCAAGCATCATAATAAGACAGGAAATATTGTGCTTAAAATTAACATCTTAAAATTATTCCGATTTCTTATCATTATTTGAAAAAGCGCTAATAGATACATTTAAATTGGATTGGCTAATTAAACAATTATTTATTTTTAATAGAAACAATAATAATTATTGAAACAGTATTTCATATTTTGTAGTGAATTTAAAAGATGTAGCAAAATTTTTAAACTATCAAATCATAATTTTAATTGACGAATATAATCATCAAGATATATTAAAATTTTCTATAATATTTTTAATTTAGAAACTAGTTAAAATCTCGAAGATGATAGGAAATTCTTATCCGATTAAAAATAAATTTATGATAATTGGAAATAATTCACTTGATATTTAATTACCTGCGCATAATACAATTCGGTATATCATTTCCGTAGAATCTGAATAATAAATATATTGCAGTAAAGCCAGAAAACATACCAAAATTTTGAAAATATACAGTTATATTACATACAAAATAATCATATCACATAAAATTTTATAGATGCCATAAGTAAGCTAATTATTAAATAATTATATATTATCGGGGAGATTTTAATTATTATTTTACGATTTCCCACCTGAAAAGTTTCTTCCCCGCCTTCTAGTTCTCTCTTCCCCCCCCTTCCCCCCCCCCCCCGCTCATACGCGATTTATGCTATGCCAAAGTTGTCTTATCAAATTTGTTGAATGATTAAATTTTAAAATTAATTTAAATTTTGAAAAAAAAAAGTTTCAGCAAATTCTTCTCAAATTTTTTTTTAATTACACTTTACAAAATTGCTCACCAATGGAAAAAAAAATGTTGTTTGATGATGAATAGAAATAAATAAATAAAATTTACTCCTAAATTTTGATTCGCCATCTTTAACAAATTGCCCTAAGTAATTAACTTATTACACGAAATAATAATTCTGTGGGATTCTGAAAAAAAAAAAAAAAAACATCCGTTTGTTTGCTAGAAATGCATAAAAAAATATGATTTTTCCTAAGCTTCAAAACTGATTAAAAAACATAGAAAACACTTTAAATTAAACTAAAATATAAGAAAAATTCATGTAATACATTATAAATAGCTGCAAATATTTGTTACCTTAAGTTTTTCAAACTTTCAGCAATATCGTTGATCATGTCATGATTATAAAAAAAAAAAAAACGAATTCCTTTTTTCAAAGATAATTAATTTGTTAATAGTATAACATTAATGATAATTGCTGTTCTTCCTCATCTAATATCTGATCGGAAAAAATCATTTTCAAATGAATATTTCTGTTCGGCTTCTGCATAGTGTTTCGCCTACCTGTGGAATTAAACGAGTAAATTACAGTGATGAAATCATCTAACCTAATGAAATTATACCATTTAATTGTTGTGTGAATTAAATTATCTATCACTATCAGGTAAATGAGTAATCTTAATAAAGGTAAAAGGTCATATTAATATGAGTGATAATTCCGATTTTTGTAGAAGTCACTTAAAGTCGTCGAGAAAAAAAAAAAAAAAAAAAAAAAAACGATCTTTTCTTCACATATGAAGACTCGTATATCACAGCACAAAAAAGTGTTAAGGATTTTTAGAAAAAAAAAAACAGTTTAAACATCTTGGATTAAATTTGAATTAAGACAATTTAAAGAAAAAGTGAAAAATTTTCTGTAATTATATTTAAAATTTGGTACACAAATATCTCCCTGTTTTTCCTTGAAAAATGAATAGACATAATAATACTAATAAATTTTCTTAATTTAGATGAATTGCTTACATAAATTATTTGAAATTTTTTAGTAACAATCCATGGAAAAAATATGAACACAGCGACAAAAACTACCACAATTTAATTCCAGCATTCATGAGGTATTAGTTTAATTTTGAAGTTACAAGTTTTTTTTTTTGAACTGCTAAAAATAAACATCATAATACTAATAATTTTTCTTAACTCAGATTAAACTACCATTGAAATTTGTTTTTTAGTACTTTGTGAAAACAAAAATAAAAAAAAAAATAAAATAAAAGAATAAAAAGGAAATACAAATATGTGCATTCATGAATTCAAAATTCAGTAATTATTAATGATGAAAAAGTAATTATTAATTGCTAATTACAGCTGCTAGACTAAATAGACGCACCATAATTACTCCTTTTTTTGTGTTTGATAATCATAATCATTGTTTGCATTGATATCGCACTCATTTAAACCTGTTATCAAAAAGCTATTGTTATCAGTTGTTATCAGTGTTTTGTTAAATTACAGCTCCCCGTTGCTGTTTTTTCTTAAATATGCATCAGAAATTTTTTGAAATCAATAGTGCACAATTTTATTTTTAATTAAAAGAAAAAATGGAAGACAAAAAAGTTAACTGATCTGTGAAATGTGGTCAAATTTAGCTGATAATAAAAATTTGCGTCATGTTTTCTTTTTGAAATGCAGTTTGTTTTGAATCAACATAATTAGCAAGTTTTCTTTTCCCTCAATTAATAATACTGATTTCCGGAATGAAATCTAGGAATCTAACAAGTTTTCCTGAAATAGCAACGATGCATTTCATTTTTTCCATTAAGAAAATTACATGTTCAAATAATTTATTTGTTCAAATGAAAACTAACTATTATGATTCCTATAAAAGTTGAATGGAAAAATGGAAAGTCAAAGTCAAAAATGTGTAGCACAAACCTTAATGAGAAATTGATTATATTAATTTAGAAAATGAAAAAATATAAAACATAAGAAAATTTTTCAAGTTTGCAGCGAAATATTGAACGATTGAAAGTTAAATGTCTAAAATTTTACCGACCATACCTCTTATTTTGCATTTATTTGAATTAAAATTGTACAAGAAGACGCATTTTTAAACTTATTCTCAATTTATCCATTGTAACTTTGAGGAAAAAAAGAATGAAATATTTGAAAAAAATTTTTTCTTTTATTCGCTATTTGCAGTATAAAGAGTTTGAAAGTAAAAAGCAAAACTTAGTCTGACTTAATTCGTCTTATCATATTAACAGGTTATCAGTGCAATGTTCAATTCTCTCAGTTGTCTCAATTTGTTGAGCAAAAAGCCATTTAATCGAAATTTGGTCATTGGAGGTTGGATGAAATATATGAAATTCATATGATAAAAGTGATGTTTAAATTTTAAGCTAGATGTATTTTGCATCGCTTATGATATTTGCAAATGAAAATTAATTAGATTAATTATCAGTTGTGAAATATATTTTTTCAGATTCAAATAATTAATTAATCTATTTGTTTATTTTGTCAATAACACCACTATTACATTTAGATAATTATTGTTCCATTGTTTATTCATTTTTTCATTGTTTATCAACTTATCGCAGTTGACGCAAGATAAAAACCCTTGGCACAATTAAAGCTTAGTAGTTATTTCAAAATTGACATAAAATTAATCAAAATTTGCCAACCGATATTTAATGGTTGAAATATTTGTAAACAAATTTCATTCACCGCATCAATTCTTTTCTTCTGATTATTAATTTTATTAAAATACATTACTTTTCCTCTGCATTAAATAGAAACAAAAAAAAAAAAAAAAGCTTGAACAAAATTAATTCATTTGAAATGTTTGCAAAATTAATGCTTCTGATTTAATTTGTTTTTTAAGCAAATTCATATCGCAATAATAAATCGATGTTGGAACAGGATAAATGAATTAACTAATAGCAAATAATTTACATTGTTATGTTAATCGCTTGTGTCATCAAAAATTTTATCCAAATTTTGAAATTTTTTTTAAAAAAAAAAAAGGATTGTTTAAATTAAACTCAATGTTTCACGATGTTCACGTAAACGAGGATCGAAGAAATTGCCACTTACTATACTAGCTTCACATAGTAGATGTTTACGCTTCTCAGTAAATTAACAATCATGATAACATGATAACAACAAGCAGCAAATATCATTAAAACATTCAAGTTAGAAATATGATATGATATGATTGCAATTTATCTGCAAGTGATAACCATGTAGCTTTAGTTGTAGTAGTAGTAGTAGTATCTATCCTAAAGGAAAAAAGTTTAACCGGTTTTTACTGAAGTTTTCGAATCAGTTTGGAAGAACAAGGAAATATTTCGGACAGGATGTGTTACAATTGTAACAACCGTTGCAGTAGTTAGTCATTGGACCATCAATATCAGTAACAATAATAGCTGTTGTTATTGTAACAGTAATAATTGTTGCTGTATTAGCAATAGTTATTGTTTCAGCAATGTAACAACTGTTTCGTAGTTTCATGAGGAAGAAGTAAGGACACACAGAAATAGTGATGACAAAAGGAAAAAGCTAAGTGTAAAAAAATTAATAATGCATAATCATACATAATCATTTATCATTTATCAGTTATCATTTATCCAGATGTGATTATTCTGGTCCTTAGTATCATTAATGCATAATGTTTTGATAATTGAGAAAAAAAAAAAAAAAAAAAGTGCCGAAATGATAGTTTTGATATTTAGGAGAATAATCGGAAATGAATGACAGGTTTCTCTTTTTGAGGTGAAGAAAATAAAATTCTTTCTTCTTAAAATTACTAATTATAAATATAATGGAGTGAGTGATTATAGTACGGTAAGCTCATAGCGATGAAAATGAACTAGTACAATAGTTTTAGTCCTAACACTTCAAATTTTCAAGTCTAGACTTTAGAGTGAAATACGAGATGCATTGTAATATCGTAAATTCTCCACTCCGTTCATCAGGAGCATTTTAATTTTACTTTTAATCTTTAATTTATTAACTTATAATTAAGTGTTCAATCAGTTTGGAATTTTTATCCCAATCAAATCTGAATAATTTTAAATTTGAAACTGAGAATGAATTTTCATTTCTGATGTGTTCATTTGAAATTTATTTGTTTGTTCCCTTTTTTTTAAACAGTTGCGAAATATTTTCTCACAGAATTGACAGGAAAGTATATAAAAACATTTATAAAAAGTACATTCGAACAAGTAAGTAATTCCAACTTTCTCGTTTTCCCGCACCGCTACTTTCTGGAATTCCTTCTCCCTCCTATTAATTTACCTTCTATTCTTCTATCTTCGAAATGAAATGTATCTGAAAATGTAGTTTTATCTTTTTGATCATATGATTGTCTGAAATCAGTAAATTTACTCTCTATGTGAAATTTTATCCTTTTTTCTTTAATTTTAATTTCAATTTACTCAGCAACTCTGCTCGTTAAACAATTTCATCAGACTTTAATATTATTTTGTCGCTGAATAATCGCAAATTTTTCTTTTTTATTGAAATAATTTACGTCAAATTATATTTCGCTACCGTACAGTGAATGAATGATATGCAATAATCATTTGTTGCCAATGTTGTTGCAAAATTTGTTGCAATTTATTTTCTATTCTTTATTGTATATTTTTGTTTTATTCTCATTGCTCTAGTTTTTCCTTCCGAAATATCACTTTTTTTTTTCTCGAGAATCATTTTCGGGAGAGAAGAATCCAACCGAGACATTGACAAATTAATTACTCGACTATGCTGCAAAAATTCCTGCTTCAAGATTTTTGCCAAATTTAAATACAGCAATAGACACCGAATTTAGTTATGACCATTGAGCTCATAAGTAGTCATTTTAGGATATGGTACTTATAATCTAATTGAAATTTCTGACCAGATTAAAACTACAAGAAAAAGCACTACTTGAATTAAATTATAATAAATTAATAAACCATTTCAGAATTACTATAGCAAAAATCAAAGCTAGCCAAGGACTGAAGAATACCTGAAGATCGACTGCATAACAATGAAAAAAAAATGCCTGGAATTAACTGCCTGACCTATTCCGTCGTCTATTCTCGGTACCCGTGACCCAAGTAAGTTTTCCTCTCCATCCGTACCCTTGATCTCACTGTTCTCCCGCTCCCCCCTTCATCTATTCCCATCCAGGATCACGTAAGTTTCCTCTCAATCTGCTGCACCACCCGCGATCACACATCGTTCAGCTGATACACGGGCAAATCTCCTGTCCACCTACTTTCATCACCCGCAACAATACCATCCGGGTAAACCCGGGTAAACCTTTCTTCTCTCAGCGTATCCCTACTCCCATCATTCGGAATCATGTTCCTCGTTAATCTTAAATACCACCCCTCTCCGACTTCCTTTACCCAAAACCAACCATTCGGGTAGCAGTTGGGTAACAGGAGTAATAAGAGAAATTTTATTCGTCTTCATGAAGTCCCATTTGTAGATAACAGATGGCAGCCAATAGATGTACAGTGATCAGGTGAAATGATGACGATGGGACTGAAAGTGGACAGGCAAATGTTACCTGTAGGAACGGGTTAGATTGTAGGGTAGGGTAAGGGTAAGGATAGGGTAAGGGCAGGGTAGATGTACCTTTAATGTTTGCTCAGTGCCAAAGGAGTGAAGGGTTACAGGCTACATTCCTCCACAGACAGACACAGCACGAGCAGTGAGTTGACCGTTGCACAGATTGATCTGTGGCCTCAATCAATACTGTTCCAACTAGGCCAAACATTCCCCTTACCTGTGCTCTGTACCTCCCCTCCTGTCTGCCTCTCTCGTTCCCGCATGCTCCTTCATCGGCATGTACAACTGTACAGGCGGGTGCACGATAACGGGGCCCCTTTGCATCCTCCTTTGGCTCTTTTATGCACACACCTGTATGTATCTGTCTGTCTGTCTGTGTGTGTATATGCATTTGCAAGGCCAAATGGTGCACATACACTGACATACACACACACACACACACACACACACATACACATACACATACACTCACATACATTCACAGTTTCTCGTCCTCTTTTCCCCATTTTGCAGGGTTGGGATGGTGAGACCACCTTGGGCTAAGGCGTAGGCATTGCTCGGTGCTTACTGGCAACCGCTGCACCTCCTTATCTACCTCTACGTCACGTGTGGCACTCACGCTGGGCTGATAAGTACGGTACGGTACCTTCCGTGCTCTCGATACCTCAGTTCGAGACTGCTGTCTTCTGCCGTGCTCTTTGCATACACCCATGATCACATTCCTGTACACGTACGTGCATATCCTTTCCACGTCGTTCGCGAATGAGAGTACCGTAAACATGTTTACGGAATTGCAAGCATCCGTTCACTTGTGATGCATTGTTGGCAGTTTGTTTTACATGTACGTGTATGTGTATGTTTGTATGTGGGTACGGATATACGTAGACGACGTTTAAGATTGCTGTTGTGTATGCATCGCGAGATGTGTTGTCCATGTACGGATATACGTATGAGAAGGCATGCCTGAATACGTATATCCATGCATTTCTGTGTGCTACACTTGAGACACGTTTATATTCCTGCTAGATACTTACGTGAACTGGTGTGTGAGATGCCATCCGTTTCATCAAGTCAATAAGTGTAGCAGATATTTGTTTCTGGTATCAGCGGGGTAAGTATATAGTTAGATTGGCGTGAGGCTTCACTTGTCGTACGTGTTCAGCATGGATAAAAGTGACGGAATTTTGAGAGACGAAACAGTGGCTGTACAAGTGGCTGTTTTATTGAACTTCCAAGAATATACTGCTAAGAGTTAGACTTTTCCATGATTAGTCATGTTTTGATCTTTTGAAAATTTGCTTCCTTTTTTCCGGATCATTATTTTTTTTTGCTGGCTTAATCTTCCCTTCCTCTCATTATGGACCATAAAATTATTCGCTTTCTTCTTGTACATTATCATATTTAACAGCGAAAAGCATAACGCTAGGTAGATAGATATCATTGATAAAGCATGTTGTACATAAAATTCTATGACAGCTATATACCTGCTTTTGCTTGCAAAATATACCTTTAATTGCATTTCATTTTTTCTTCCATTCAGGATAGTCTTTTGTTCTTTTCTGAGAGATATGCTCTTCTAGCTTCTTCTTCTGTTACCATTTTTAAAAACGAATGAAATTTTTTCCCTAAAACTTCATTTGTGCCAGGAAGGATTAGATGACAAGAATGCAATCAGTGGCAAGAAGTTATGGTATTTAGCTGGCCTGTTAAGGCCTCTGTCCCACTCTTTGCACACACACACACACACACACACACACACACTTCGTCCCAACATCAACAATACCTACCATTCAGCAATCATTCATTCATTCTAGTGCGAAGGCAAAGGCAATGTAGGCATAGGCATCTTTCCTTCCTTCCTCCTTGCTTCCTTCCATCCGTTCATCTATCTATCCAAACCTCTTGTGCTGCCGTCCTCTTCCGATGGTGATGAAGAAGAATTGTATCCCCAACCCTGTTTGGTCTCTTTGCTCTGATTTCCGTACCAAAACTTCCCATTGTGCCGGCGTCCCACTCGACTCAACTCGACTCGACTCGTTTTCCTTACGATCAACGGTAGTTGCTGTTGTCCCCATTACGAAAATTTTTATGACTGGTTTGGTTTGGTGTGATGCTGTTGCTTTGCTGTTGCTGATACTGGTGATACTGATACTGATGCTGATGCTGATGCTGATGCTGATGCTGATGCTGATGCTGATGCTGATGCTCATGGTGATACCGATCATGTTGATGATGATGGTGGTGGTGCTACCAATTTAGATTTCGTGGTTTATTTCGTAATCTACAGTACAATACTTCAAAATGAGGCTCACAAGAAGTTCAACAATTTAAAACTGTAAAAGTTACGAAACGCTCGTAGAAGAGAAGAATTTAAGAAATTGAGCAGTTATAGGAGAGATGTAGAAGTTATCAAATTTTTGCTAATAATTGGAAAATATACATTCTTCGAGGAGTAGAGATTGTCATTTAAATATTTCGGATTTTTGAAAGTTTTCAAGTATTCTATTTCGTGCTAGTATCATTGGTCTGAATATATAGCAACGAGAATTATTTCTTTTTTATTTGAATTTTTCACACTATTTAAAAGGATGATGTTTTTGTAGTGGTGAAAATTTCTGACATGGTAAATTTGAAATACGTATCAATAATAGGATAGAGATATGTTAAATTAAGCCAAAAAAAATGGCTTGCATTTTACAAGGTATTCGTCAAGTTTAACAAACATTCATCTTCTCCTTTAGCCAGATAATCTTATACTATGCAATTGAAACGAATGACATTGTTCATATATTAGAATAAGATATCAATAGTTTCATTCCAATATTTTATAAGAGCTTATGTTTACATATTTCATCACCTCTCGTTATATTATTAGTAAAAAAAAAAAAAATATGCGAAAAAATAGATGGAAATTTTTCAAAATATGCCTATCTTTTTTCCTTTGTTTTTCACTTGGAAAATTTTTTTAGATTTAGAATCTCTTTGTTGGCATATTTTCTCTATAATTCTTTCTACTTTTTGGTAGATAGTATTCTATTCATTCGTTTATATCTTAGGACTCATTCATACCATTATATATATATATATATATATATATATATATTAGAAAAATTCAAACAAAAAACAGTAATTCTCGTTGCTATATATTCAGAACAGTGATACTAGCACGAAATAAAAAACTTGAAAATTTCATATATATATATATAGTTCCATACCATACAAACTTAGAGGAAGATAAAGAAGTAAAAAAAATGATATTGTGGGAATGATAAGTCTTAATGAGAGCTAATTATTAGCAGGAAAGATAATGGTATGTCAGCGATGAGATGGTAGCCTTATGTTGTATAATCACCGACGAGAAATAATAAGCATTATATAAAATGTGTTATTTAGTTTTGTTAACAATTTCCACTCCTACTTCTTTATATTATTTAAATAAGAGGAATTAAATTAATTGTGTTGCTTTTCTTTTTTTAATACCAATAAAGATAAGCAAAAAATGAAATATAAATAATTGTATTTGATATCATTCTTCGTATGCCCTCGGGGCTCTTGTCTTCATGCCTTATCTTTCACTTGGAAGTAAAATTATGTATCCATGCGGACAACTTTCTTTTCATTTCCTTTTGTTTGACGAAAACGAGTAACGGTAATAATGATAGGGACAACGATGCTGATAATGATAATGGTAATGTTGAGGATGTTTGCTGGAATGATAATGATATAAAAAGTTTACATGTTACTATCATTTTAGGCAAAAGGTGAGGAGTGAAGGATATGGCAATAAGAATAAGAGATCTGAATTGGGTATAAAAGTTGCTAATCAAAGCTTTTGAGGAGAAATTCGATGTCCAAAGGGAGAGAGAGAGAGTAGAAAGGGAGGAGAGAGAGAGAGAGAGAGAGAGAGAGAGGATGACAAGAGGAAGCGAAGACAAGATTTGCTGAAAATCTAGTTTTGGACGACTTAAATGAGACCAACCGAAGGCATGGCAATACCCACAATACCAAACTGTGTCCCCATTTTGAAGTTCGAAGACGGAAGGCTATCGACTTTTATTTTATTTCAGATGCCACAATTCAATAGCCATAAAAAGATCATTCAAATATGGCTAATTTATAATGAGACAGTAATCAGCCATCCTAAAATTCATTCGTATTCTGTTTTTACTCTTTCCTATTATCTTTTTTCTGGCTCATCTTTTTGAGCCAGCTTTTTAGCTTTAATTTGCCTTAACTTAACATCTTTATCATTTATTTTATCAGATGAATTGAAAATTTCTTGAAAGCGATTATGATTGAAGCTACTTTTCTCCACCATTTAATATGTATGATAACAGTAGTGTGGAGATTACTTTTTTTTGACTCGAATAAATGGTAAAATGATAAGTGTTGGAATATTACTTATAACTAATGATAAAGAATATGTAACTATTCTAACTGAAATTAAATCCATAACTTAGAAAGCAAAAAAAAAAAACTAACGTTCAAAAGAAAATTGAATTTTTTTTTTTAATATAAAATGAATGCTTGAAATTTGAGTGGAAAAATTTTGGATACCTTCAGAAAAAAAAAAAAGAAAAAATTTTCAACCAGTATTTTTAATAAATTCTCATGCAAACTTTTAACCCTCTCCTCCGCATCTTTCTATCCTCCAATAGGCATGCTTATGTTTTGGGGCACGAAATTTGTCCATATATACCATCATCTCAGCTCAAACATCACTATCATCGAACTTTTTCATCTTTAACGGTAACCGGTATTTTCGAGGGGTATAACACCCGGGACTTCCCTCTCCCTTCTCCTCTCTCCTTCTCCTCCTCATACTTCTTCTTCTACTACCCAATTTTCTCATTCCTATTAAACAGATAGACCCAAAGAGCATCATTATCATCATCATCATCATCATTATTATTATCAGCATCTGATACCCTAATGTTAATAATAATCTTTTATTTGAAAAGAGAAAAAATTTATATTCTAAAAAATAAGCCAAGTTAAATGAACAGAGTAATTCTATTAATGAGCCAAGTTAAATTTTTCGTACAATCAGGTTTCTTTTTCCTGTTGTTGTAATTAGTTGATTTATTTAAGTGGCACATTAGGCCCATACTAAAACATTCCCCTCTATTTCTTACTCTTTCTTTTTCCACCTCTGTCCATCCATCCTTTCCATTTTCTTTATCTTCTTTTGCAACACACTACCCCACTTTTCTCTCCCACCTTTTACCTTTCATGTCATTATCATATCTTTTCTTACATTAATTTCGAAGAAGAATTAAGGACGGGTATGATTGAACGTACAAGTATTTATCCTTCTCTCCTTCTCTCTCTCTCTCCTTCTCTCTCTCTCTCTCTCTATATATATATATATATATATATATACATATATATATATATGATAATAATAATCATTAGGCTAACCTGAATTCTCATTATCCACGCATTTAACTTATCATTATTACATTTTATCATCTTATCAAACTGTTACCATATTATCATTTCAACAGTTGTGATTAATATGTAATTAATATATGCCATTATGTTTCTGGAATGATAAAATGATTGTGCATGCTATTAAAAAAGAAAAAGGAACACAAGTTTATTTCTTTTGCATGTAAGTTAATTTATTAAATTTTATTTCCAAAATGACAAGATGATTGATTGCTATGGATGGAAAGATAAAAGATCTTACATTAAAATCTTATTGTAATTTAATTAATTAAAATTAAAATTTTTTCTCGATATTAGAGTTTCCATGTAAATTATATCGTCATTTATCTATGATAAATTTACAGATGTTATATTTAGGTTATGTACACTAAACTTTATTCACCTGCCTACTTAATTTTTGTTTTTCATTTTGTACCAAAGAAAACCAAAATTTACAACTGTATTGTTTCATTAATTACTTCGAAATATTCCAACAAAATATCTTTCAATTTTTTTAAAATCATTTTTTATAGTGTGAAATCTGAAGTATTTTGAAATTTGGACGGCAATGTTTTTTGCTTTGGACTTTTTTTTTGGAAGGTGTGTTAAACGAATTAGCTTATTTTAATCAGTAGTTATCAATCTAAAAGTTTTTTTTTTTATTTTCTACTTATTTGTCTTTTCTTCATGACTTGCCCACTTTTTCTTACTTTTTCCTTGTTCATTAAAGATTTCCAAATTTCCCACTTGCTGTTTCCCTTGAATTCTAAAATATTTTCGAAGTTTTCCTTAGCAATACTTTTCTCTTTTAAATTTACATATCATTTATATATTTAAATTGAGAGAATTTTAGACAAATTTGCAATCTTTGGAAAATAAAAGAGCTACTAGTGGGGTGCAGTTTAGAACAGATCAAATCAACAGATTTCTTTGTGATAAAGGAGAATTATCTCTGTAATTGCTTAATGTTTTCAAGCATTTTTATGTTTGTTCATTTGTATGCAATTTTTCTCATTTTCATCGGAAATAGGCAAATGAGATTTTTCCGCTCCTTTCGGCGTTTTTTTTTTTTTTTTTTTTCTTTTCGCAACTATACGATTATACGATTTCAGAAAACAGTAACCACGGCGGACCAAAGACCTCCTTCGATGGTTTTTACGGCTGCTGAACTTCCAAAGTTCACCACGCATCCGGCAACATTTATTCCAACAGTATTTGGTGGGCATGTACTGGTGTATGAAAGTCGTTCACATCCAGGACATCGTCGTGAATTTGCCTTCAAAACTCGATTCACAAATCAGTCTGGTGTTAGCTCATGCTATTATCGATGCATGTCATGTCGTAGTATGAAAAATAAAGTGCCACCAGGACCAGATGGAAAACCACCGCAGATTCCGTGTATTGCGGTGAAAAATGGTTTCATTGTAAATGATCCGGATTTTCCGGAAGCAAACGATCACTTCTGTATTCCACCAACAATCGACGAATCAAGGCAACGTGAAGCAAATGGTTTTGCAAAAGCAATTGTTAAAGGACGTCCACGACAGAAGACAACTCGAAAAAATAATGGTAACAACGGTGGTATCGGTAATGGTGCAAATGCTAAGAAAGATTCTGTGATAGCAGCACAACTGCAAGCATATCAGGAGATGAGCAATGCTTTGTTAAATGGTTCTGCAGGAAATATTTTCGATATTTCCAGTATTGCCGGTGGTTTTGATCTTAGCAGCGACTTTTCCGCTTCATCCGCATCACAGTTGTTAAGTCTGGTTACCAGTGGAGTAAAGGGTGAATTGGATTCAGCGGGTGATAGTGGTGATTTTTTGAAGAATATGAAAATTGAAGATGATGATAGTGATGGTACAGCAAAGGCGACTCATTTACTGGCATCGTTGATTAGTTCAGAGCCAGCTTTGAGGACACAAATGTTGGTACCAGCAACGGCACATCGTACAAATGTGCTATCCTTACCGATGACAGCATCCAATGTTGCAACCAGTAGTGGAAGCACCGAAGATGAACAGCTGAGCGGTACAAATTGTCCTGATACTCGTAGTAGTCCGGAAAGTAGCACGGCAGTGGTTATCAATTCATTGCAAAATTCAGATTCTCGACCACCTTCTGTAAGTTCTTCATCAGCTTCGATACCTCTTTCTGGTATCACGGTGCCAACAGTGCTAGCAAATGGTTCATTAGCAGGCAGCCGGAAGCGGAAAGGTAATAATGCTAATTCTCTCGAAGCACATTTCGACGAAATTTTCGAGCGGTATATACTCAACAATTGGGAAATTATTGACAATGGTATGTTGCTTGTATATAATTATTAGATTATGCATTAATCATTGGAATGATTTTTTGGCATTTGATTATATAATTCTAATACTTTGAAAACCAACATATAAGCAAATTACTGCTCAATAAATTTATAAATATAAATATATACTTATGATTTACAGGCAAGAAACCCGAAAATATTGCTGAGCATACCTGTGCATTAATCCTTTCATTGGCTCGAAAAATTCCCCAAGCAGTAACATCGATGAAAGAAGGCAAGTGGGCAAGAACAGAACAGTACGCTGAAGAGGTTTCTCATTTGTTTTAAATATAATGTGTCTGTCATTGATTTCAAATTTACCAAATTGCTTATTAAACTTGATACCAGCCTTTAAATTGAAATTTCAAACTCATTCAATTTCGTTTGTGAATTCCTACTGTACCGATTTCAGTTTAAAATAAATATCATATTGACCTTGAAATATTTATTTGACCAATTTTTGCTTTTTTTTTTTGTTCCAGATATTTGGGAAGTCATTGGCAATCATTGGTTTAGGGCGTATTGGTTTAGAAATAGCGATACGTATGCAAGTTTTTGGGATGCGGACATTTGGATATGATCCTCAAGTTACACAAGAGGTAAGTTTATCGTGACTGCTAGGTTTCAAATTTTATTGCTTTTCATGAATTTCTGGAAGTGTCATTCATATACTTAGAAATGTTTTTTTTTTTTCACCCCCAGTATTTTATTGCAAAATACAAGTATATATATATACTTGTATTTTGAATAATAAATATATATGTTTATTCATTTAATTAATTTATTTATTTTTACATATATGTATTTACTTATTTATTTATTTACTTATATTTATATATTCAAATGAATTAATTGCAGTGAGAATATGCAGATTGATAGATAGACTGACCCTTTGCAAAACCTACTAGTTTTNATATTTACTTATTTACTTATATTTATATATTCAAATGAATTAATTGCATTGAGAATATGCAGATTGATAGATAGACTGACCCTTTGCAAAACCTACTAGTTTTCATTTGTATGTATCAATGAAGCACTCAGTTTCTTCCAGGAAGCTGCTCGGCATGGTATTAGATGGCTTCCGCTAGATCAACTTTGGCCACAGGCTGATTATATTGTCATTCACGTACCGCTGATACCACGCACTAAAAATCTAATGTGCGCTTCAACCCTGGCTCGTTGCCGAAAAGGTGTAAAAATAATTAATATGGCCAAGGCTGGAATTATCAACGAGGTTGATATGCTCCAAGCTTTAAACAAGGGACGTGTTGGTGGTGCAGCTTTTGACGTTTATGTAGAGGTTAGTACTGTGTTGGTTGTCATTTTACAAATTAACTTATTTATTTTTTGGCACTTTTATGGTGGAATTTGATTTTGTTGATGCCATTACGGATTTAGGATGCTGCACTTATCCGTGGTTTGATTGAACATCCGAATGTTATATGTACGCCACATATGGGTGCTAGTCCCTTACAAGGACATCAACGGATTGCGAATGAAATTGCTGAAAATATCGTGTCACTGAATAATTCAACTGGTCCATATGGAGCGGTTAGTTTAAATCTTCCGTAGGTATTAGTTACTATGGCATGTTGGTTTAAGAGAGAAGGGAAGAAGTGGAAGTTTAATCTTTACTTCAATGTGAGATGGGTGTAATTAAGGGTTCGGAACGCGGAGAATTTTTCTTTCTTAGTACTATCTATAGTGGGTATAGAGGACATCCAGTAATATGCAAAAGGAAAAAGTGATTTCCATTATTTTCTTTTGGGAACGAATCCTGTGTTCACTTTTATAAAATCTTTTGATTTCTATTTTTTGAGTCAGCGTTTTATTTTTATTAAAAAAAAAAACAACTAGTCTCAATTGGCAAGCAAAGTCTTTTTTTTTTGTTGGTAAAGACTTGGGCTTGTAGATGAATGCTGCAGCTGCGACAGCAGCACTGGATGAAGCAAAAGGCCAGTGGATCCGTGCAGTAGCAACCCTAACTCAAACTTTGGCTGTGATTGGGAATTCACCAAAATCAGTTACAGTACGCTTCCCTAACTGTTCGTTTTTGTGCTTTTTTTTTTTTTTTTTTTTCTACTTGTCCTAATTTGTGCTTCTTCAGTCCATGTCAAAGTATTTCTCTAAATTTTTTTTAATCCAATGTGTCCATTTGATTTTTTTTTTTTTTTTTGTGAGACTCTTCTCCAAAATTTCTAAACTTTCAGGATTTTTCAAAAAAAAAAAGATGGCCTGTATTGGTGAGTGTAACTCTATTAGCTCGTTAAATCGGTGTGTTGTTTAGTGGTGTCTGTCTTGTTGTGCTAGTGATGGATTGTAGTAAAGTTCGTTGTGTCTTTCTTATTCAGGTCCAGATTTCTTTTTTAGACTCATGATACAAGAGCTTCATTTCAGCTCTTGTTAGCCTACAGAAAGCTTTACATGCTGGTGCTGTTGTTGGTTTAATGTATGCGTCCGGAAATATTGGTTCAAACCTGGCTTCTGCTGAAATGAATGCAAGAAAAGAGGGTGTGCAGGTAAAAGAATTGTTTAAGAATAATTTTTTATGAATTTTTATTTTACACAGCGACTTGAGGATGATTTTCAAGGATTCTTATGCTATTATGATTAGGAATACGGGAGACCCTTCCACTAAATGACACGTTTAGTTAGGGCGTGAAGTAGTACGAAAGGTGTTACAGGCTATTTTAAAAAGTTTAAATTTATTATAATGTTTTAGATACGTGAAGAGCCGTGCGCAGCGAAGGAATTAATCGTTGTAGCTGGAACACGAAGTGTTAGTGGTTATCCGGCCCCAACAGGTACAATAATCTCCGCATTCAACTCATGCAAAGTACCTGTACCTCTTCTAGCCAGCGGAACATTCATTATGGATTTCTCGGATAGTCATTCGTTCGATATCACTGACGAAGAAATAAAGGTATCCTTGTTGTTGTGTAGTCCTAAAAAAGAATTTAAGCAAAAACTTGAGGGAGTTAATATTTTAACGAAGCTGTAAGAACCTTTCTCAAATAGCTAATTCAAAGGAACTCGAATTATTCAAGTATCAGTTGATAATTTTTATACAGTTAAGCAAACTTAAACCAATAAGAAAGTTGAATTTTAGATATTCAGCAGGAAGTTCATTGCTAATTCATTGTTACAGGCGAAGATGATGATTGAATTCGGTTTGTTGGGTGGCGGTCGGGTTGGTGTACTTAGCGATTTGAGCAGTGAAGATGTTTTGGAATTGTCCAAAAATTATTGTTTGGTTAAATTTGACTGAAGTTGATCAAATGCTTATCATGATTTAATAGCTAGAGAAGCCAATTATACTCTGCTCGAAGATCCGCTATCTGGTCTTGTCTCATGCGATTTCATTCGAAGCTTTTGAAAAATGCTCTTTGATGGCTGTTAATTCATGTTGCGAAATTCCGCAGACAAAAGGTAGTGAGTTTTCTTAGGATTCTTAGTAGCATTAGGTAAATATTATAATGCTGGTAATGGTTTTTGATTTAATTTCATTGCTTGAATGGAGTTTACATAGAGCTGAACTGGCCGTTTATTTTCTGTTAAAGAAAAATCTGACGAAGGTCGGTGTTTTCTCTTTCTTTTGGCCATCTTAACTTTGTTTTTGTTGCGCTTTTATATTTTGTGAATTTAAGCCTTTTGTCAAGATTTCTTACTTCATCTTTGCAATTGATTTTATTCTTCGCCTGTTAGCTGTAGTTATGAATTAAAGCATTGGCGGCAGTGTGATTGTTCTGATCGTCTTTTCCATGGAAATTTAAATTTTTAAATGTTAAAAAAAAATAAAATAAAAGTCGCATAGACTTGCTTTGAAAATTTTTTTTGAAAATTTTTAGTCAACAGTAGACCATTTTTGACTATCGTTATACGAAATTATTTTTAATCATCTACTACACGTAATGTAAACGAAAGAAGATAAAACTAGACGAATAATGAGTAGTAAATGCGAAAAAAGCTTAAGCCATATTTTCAGTTTCGAGATACTGATTCCCTCATCTTTCATTTAACTTTTTTTATTACTAGAGGATGAATGAGATGAAAAAGTAAATTGTAGTTTTTCATTCCGCTTTTGCTTTACTGTTCTTGTTAAGCATAGTATGAAAATCATCATTGTTTTTTTTTCATATTCGTCAGCTCTGTATTAAATTTCTCAAACGAGAAATGTATAATTTAGTATTAACAGTATTTTTTTACTCTTCCACCCCTCAGAGTAAACAGGTGTAACTCTAACTAATGCGATAGCAAAAAGTGATAATGGAAATGATAAGGACTATGTTCTGTTACTATGCTGATTTTTCTAGCAAGGTTTTCTTCCATGTTTAATTGAAAATCCAATGTTAATGGTGTGTGTGTGTGTGTGTGTGAGTGTGTGTGTGTGTGTGTGTATGTTCTTTTTTTTTCAGTATTTCTGTCTATATTTGTTTTGATGTGTACTGTTTATTCCTTTTTTAGTCTACTCACTTAGTTATGTTTATTTGATATTTCCTGGACCCATTTTTATTTTGAATTAATTGATTAAAATGTTTTATACCATCCATCCTTAGCCTTTTTTCCTTTTTCTTCTTCCACTTTTTCACTTCTTCCTTTGTGCCTTTTTATTATTTTAGTGAAATAGCCTTTATTATTTTCTTTCATCCCATTGTGCATATTCTCTCAGTATGCCTCACGTTTATTGTTTTTTTTTTGGTCTATTTTGTCAACATTTGATGGAACTTTTTAATTTTATTTTTGAAATTAATGTCCTTTGTTAGAATTTAGAATGTATTTGGTGATGTTTTTTTCCCTTCACAATTCCAACTTGTACAATTAATTCATGGGTAAGGGGACAATACAGCTAAAAGGTGCATAATTATCTTGGCATGTCCAGTCCTGTGAATTTAAAGTGAAGTGGAAATTATGATAGACATTGAATTGTCACCACCGAGTGATAAAAAAGTGTAATCTTTGATTTCGGTGATTAAAACAATTGAATATATACATACATATATATATATATATATACACTCGGTGAGAATTATTTATCACATCTGCAAATTACTGGAGAAAAAATTGAGAGTATTAATTTGAATAAATCGCTACCGGAGGAATATTTTTCATTTGGTAGTGAAATATAGCTATGAAGTTTCCAATTTACAATATACGTATGTTTTATTTCAATTTTCATAATCTGGGGTATGGGTATTTCTTTTCTTAATGTGCTTATACATTTGTAAATTTGTTTCCGCCTTTTTTTCTGCATATCATTCACTTCAAATACTCTTTTTTTTTTTTTTGAAATATGACATAGTTGAAATGCTTTGTGATGTTTTTTGTCATTTATCCATTCATATGGCGACAATTTTTTCAATATAATGTTGATAATAATGTCAGGCTCTTTGTTACGAGCATAATAGAAATCAGATGCATTCGTTATGTTGCATAAAGTATTAAGTAAAGGAAAAAAAATTGGATTGCAGTTGGAATTTGATATGCATAGGTTTTAATTAAGACGGAAAATTAAATTAAAATATGTCTCTGTGATGTATTATTTTGTAACAAAGTGCCCATATGATAGTTTGTATATCAAAAAAAGATGGCAAAAATTGTTCGGAATGATCATAAAAGGATTTAACTTAACGTAATGCTCTCCGTACGTGTTGTCATGTTTCATGTGGTAGATAATATTAGGTGTGTAGTGTATATCATTTCAAACTGTTTCAGGACATTTAAAGCATTCTTTAAAGACTGGAAGAGAGACATTCTGTTTGATAGAAAAGAATGATAAGGATTCTTGAAAAATTCAGGATGATTGGAGATGATAAATATTCCAGTGCTTTTTTTTTTTTAATGGTTCAACAATGATAGAGTTTGAAAAAAAAATGCATATGTGGAAACGGCATATCAGTCAATGACTGAATGATATGTGAACTGATAATAAAAATATATTAGTTGGTAAAATTAGGAATAAACAGAGGAAAAATTACTTTGTTAGAGAGTAATTTTCGTAATTATTTCTTAGTTTTCTTGATTAGATTCTTTGCTTTCATGTTTTTTATGTGAGCTAAAATATTTCATTGCTGCCAAATGGTAATGAATGATGATAATTAATGTAAGCGAAATTTTTCAAAAATATCTAAAGCAACAATGATCTCAGATAACTGTAAAATACTTTGAAAATTTCACTTGTCCTGAAATGAATTTGACTAATTTGAATTGAACTTGCAGTGTGGCTGCTGAATATTGTTCCCCAACTGATCTCATTGATAAGCTTATCCTTTTTTTATTCACGAAAATGAAACTGAATTTTCCTGTTCGCTAACATCAATCAGTTCATTAACCTGCCGGAAAATTTTGTTCACGAAGATGTTTTTAGCATAATAATTAATAAAATTTTTTAAAAAAAAAGTATCTGTTGTGTTGTATGCTAACATAAAAACAAATAATTTCATTAGTCGCTAGTATTAGATTTGATGGATTTTGAATTCCACGTAATTGACAGGTATTCTAATTTTATACATGGTGACTAATTCAATCGTAAATATACGTAATTTCTTCTTTATATTATATATATATATATAATATAAAGATTTTTTTTTTTTAAGATTATATATGTAATATAAAGATTTATATATATATATATATATAGTGAAATCTTTTTTTTCCAATTTTTTTGAAATGGTTTTATTTTATATTATACATATATAAATATAATACATAAGTAATTTCTTTTTTTCAAAGTCATTTCAAAAAAAAAAAAAAAAATGCAAAAAAAAAAAAGATTTCACTCTTGAAATAATCAAAATGTGTGTAATTAATGCTTGATTTAAAGTTATAATCAACTGTTTAAAAATTTTTTTTCTCTTTTTTTTACAACGAAGTTTAAAGTTACAATTTTATTTCGGTTACATCAAACGGAAATGCTACAAAGATGCAAGAAAGATAAATAATCTTAAGCTTGTTAATTATTATACTCATTATTATGAGAGGATGGAGTCTTTTTTTTTTCTTTTTCATCAATTTTTTCAATGACTACTGAAATGCTAATCTCGAAATTCATTAATTTTGAATTTAAGTCATTAAATTCCTTGATGGCAGGTTTTAAGCCTAAATTTATGGTACTTGAATGGAATGCGTTTAAAAATTTCTTATACGAAGCTACGATTGGAAAAAAGTATGCATATATATATATAGTCCTAATTAACAAATAACTTTTCCTAACACTAATTACTTCAAAATGAAAAATTGGCTTCAAATATTTGGCAAAATAAAAATTTATTTTTAAATACTTTACATTTCAGCGCATATCTTCAGATATTACCTACCTTTCACTATCTTCTTGACAGAATTCATCAGGAAATGCAACGTATTAATCAAGAAATTTAATAACTTCTTAAATTCAAATACTAATTGAAAAAGAAAAAATGCAGTATTGGATTGCTGATAATGATAATTACTTAAAAAAGGAAGCACAAATTCAGTGAAAGTTGTTACTGAATAGAAAAACCACAAATAATTTTAATAATTCGAAATTTTTATTCATTACAGTAATCACTAAGGTGGTGATGCTATTTCCTGTCATATTCCCCCTTTTTTTTTTTTTTTTTTTCTTAATTGTTCGGTGAAATGAAAGTTCCTGTTAACATATTTTTTTTTTAAATTCATTTTAAAATTTCCAATATATTCTAATTATTTAACAGAGCGAACAATATCAGATGCAATGATTTGGTTTATCGCTGACAGCACTGTTATCAATTGAACTCTATCCGATGTAAAATTCCACTTCCGTTCCATTGTCATTTACATCTTTTAAATCGTGGGGAAAAATTTTTTTTGATTTAATTCCCTCACTGCACCTTTTTTCTCATCTTCTTTATTTATTTCAGTAGATAACAATTATATCAAAATTATTTCGCCAAAAATTGAAACAATTATTAAGCTACTAAAATTCAGGACAAGAATTATAGTTTCTAGGATAGAATGATATTCCATTATGTCATATAATGCAATTTTACAAGAAAGTTTAAAAATGAAATATCTGTTTTTTTTTTTTTTTGTTGCAAGAATCTAGAAAAGAATAAAACGCCTATTTATCGCAAATTTTTTCACTTGTCTTCTTTTTTTTTTTTTTTTTTTTTGAAATTCCATGAGAAGTTTTAAATTAAAAGCAACTTCTCAATTTTTTTTTTTTTTTTCTAAATTACATAGGAATAATATAAATTTTTATTTAATAGCAATAAATTGAAGTAATGAAATTTGCCATTTACATGGAAATTCTGTGCATAAAATTGAAGCGATTAATGACAAAATTCCAATAATTCATCTTTGTTAGTGTAAAAGATTACTGGAATCTAATGTTAATTAATGATATAATTTAAGCGCAAATGACGTATGTGAGGCATATCGTATATTGACAAGGAACGATCAGTTATCATCAGTTAAGCTGTATCAACTCATTGAATTAGATGAATCACGTTTGATAAATTTTGAAAATAATCCATAAAAATAGTCATTTAAAGAAATTTTTATCAAAATGGAATATGAAGTAGTTTGTTAGACATTTTGTTTGCATGCTAGTGATAATTAGTTATTGATATCATTCGTAATTAAATGGAATCGAATTCATCAGTACAGTGTAAATTTGATCCTTTCATGGTTTAATTGAAAAATAACTTCATTTATTGATATCAGCTTTGCTAAAGCCTTTTGCAACTCAAAACAGGATTTGACAATTAATGAAATTTGTAAAAAATTAATCCTGTAAAATTATTCTTGACAGCTTCACTTTTTTTAAGAAATCAAGTTCCTGCAATCATAAATTCAGATTCTGCAGTACTGAAAAAGATAAAAATTCAAAATTTGGAAATAAATCCGTACACCGCAAAATGTAGTAATTTATTCGAAGGCAATTAAAAAACTGTTACTTTTTTTCCTTCTCGGCAGATCAATTTATTCGTTTTGTTCTTAATTTCAAAGCTCATTTTTAATTTTTACATGAAAAGAAGTGAAGGAAATTCCATGATTTCACAAATTTTAACATAAACAGGTAACTCATGATATTTAATGAATGATGCGAAAATGGAAGCTAGTAAAGCGAATAAATTGGAAATTTCAGAGAATATTATATTAAAGTTAAATAAAACACTTCTAATAACTTTTTTTGCATTTAATTTTTTCTTTTTTTTCCTTTTTTTTTTTGATTTAAACACTAAAGAAAAAATCCAACAAAACTCTAAGCCTTTTAAAAACTTTAAAGGAATAAATAATACTAAATATATCGATTGAATTGCCAGATTTCTTCTTTTAAATCGACTCTTTAATTGCTTCAGTTATTGCTACGAAGCATTTTTAAATTTCGAATTAAATTCAGTTGAATTCAGCAGCAAACCAGTATCGCAGATCAATTTTCTCCAAATGAATTTAATTTTAGCATTGATTATGTAAATGCTAGAAAATATGTATTTTTATAAAGAAATCAGAAAGTTTTAATTTTTTTTTCAAACCCAAAAGAATAATTTATTCTGTTTAGTTAAAATTTATTTACAGCTGTAATAAATTGCTTTTAATTGATATTTAAATTTTTTGTTGCAATTTTATCTCATCTGATATTTATCTCGATTGGACAATTAATACATTGCTCACAATAAGAACAGTGAAAATAATTTTATTTATCACTCTGATAATCAGCGAAATTGATGAAACTTTAATTATTATCAAATTACCATTTCGCTTTACACACACGGAAACATTCTGTGGCAGCATTAGTGTGATATTTTCGCATTTCATCTAATACTTTGATTAGCTCCAAACGATGCTTCTCCTTTTTAAATTGAATTGTACCCAAAGCTTTAAAAACCTAAACCTGTTTTAAATCATTATCAAAAAAAAAAAAAATGCATCAGAAAATTATCTGAAATAATGCTGAAATTGCTTTCCTTTTTAAAGAATAATATATTGAAATGATAAAAAAATGAATAATTTTTCGCCGTTTCTTCTCTCACCTCTTCTGATTGTTCATTAAATTTTGCAACTGCTTTATCACAACTTTCTTTTTTTGGCTCAGTTGGATTATTTGCATATTCATGTCGTGCAAAGTCCATTTCTTCACGACGTTTAACTAATTCCTGACGCTGATTATTCAGTACTATAATTGCTATCACTGATATTCTCTTATCATGGCATGTTTTAAAATATTGTAAAAAAAAAAAAAAAAAAAAAAAAAACAACTTTTTTCTGAATTATCAATTATTTATGCATTCCTTATCATTTTGATTGCAAGTAACATTCCTTTCGCCCTAACTTCTTTTTTATTTTTATCATTTAAACTTCCAATTGATTAGTCCTATCTGTAGATTATTCTGCCAAATTCCTAATCACTTTTTTTTTTCACTCAATTATTAATTTAATGCCTTAATTTTTTAAACGATAAATTTTTACATTATTATACTAGACAATAATGAAGTCAACACTTGTCAACATCTTATCGCTAGTTAATGATCAAAATTTTTCATTTTCCTTCATCTGGTTCACTTATCTCAACAATTATACTCTTTTAATCATTAATTAATTAATAGTTAATGGTTGAAATAAATGCAAATCATACACACATAATCGACATTAATGAATGTCCGAATAAAATGGAGTGCTCGACGTCCTCTTTTACGATAAGAACGATGTAACGTAGCCAATTTTGTGCAGGTGTCAATACATGTCTAGGAGATTAATTAACTTGTATTGAGTTTTAGACTTGGAAGTAAGTTTTAGACTTGGTCGCTTTGAGATTTTCGCATCTGACCAATGTGTTATAAATTTGATAACATGGAAGGAATGCTTTCTTCTTCATCAACTAATTAACTTAACGAAGTGAGGGCTATTGCTGAATTCAAAACCCATGTGATGTATTAATTTACTGATTAATTAATTTGCTTAGTCTTTCTTGAAGTAATTTTATTATCACTCTTATCATTTCACTTTCAAACTAATACTCTAAAAAAAGCTTCACTAATCAGTGAACAATTGGTTCATGATTGTATCATTGATAAGAATGCAATTCAATGTTTTGGCTTTGTTCACCTCAAGTGCTGCAATATGGGTCGAAAAATTTTCTCTCATTGCACCCAAAGATATTGCAAGTAGTTCCATGGGATCTTGATTCGGTGGACAATCAAATTCCATTTTTGATTCCGCTTCAGGAACTAATTTCGGATTTTGCTGCATTACATGCATAATACTTTCCGATAATTTGCATAGGATTTCCTGAAAATAAATTTTCAAGTAAAAAATCTAGAGATTTACAAAATTTTAACCATTTCATATTAAGAGATTCAAAAAATTCCGACAATGTTATATGAAGTAATCAGAAATGGAAATTTGCACAACTGATTTTTGATTATGGTTTTTTAATGCTAATTAAACTAGTTTCTAGAAAATAGCACTCGAATCGCATAGAAAAATTAAAATTTCGAAAGACACTTCCACAGAGATCCACTTTCCTTCGTGTCAAATTACTGTATTAAGAAAAGAAAAATGCAAACATTGTTAATAGAAGAAATGTGTTCATCAGATCAAAACTTAAATACCTTATATGCATCAGTTTCTTTTGCTCGATCTAGATATTCTTGACTAAGCTCAGAAATCTTTACTGTTCCAACTTTTTCACCTAGTTTCATGAATAGTTTCCGGAATGCACCACGTCCTTCTGATTCCGGCACTGGTGAAGACATTTCTATTGGTGTTTGTATCACATCCGTATTCGCATTGCGTTGTCCCTTCTTCTGGTCATCTTTCTTCACCTCGCTGAATTTTTCAAAATGAATTTTCGTTTGAAATGAGAAAAAACCGATTATCAATAATTTCTGATATTTTGCAATTTTTTTTTTTTTTTTTAAAGTATTTTTGACATTTTGTTCATTTCGTTTTCTTTTCATCTTCTCCTTTTGCTTTTTGAGTGTCAGTGGTGAAGAAGGACAATATGTTAAATAAATCGGTAAATATCAATTTCCAAATATCTCATGATATTTATCAAATAGGAATAGACTGATGATTTGATGCAAACCGAAATTCAATTAGGCTACTGCTAACCTCTTTTTTTCCGCCATGTAAAAAGCAACCGAATTACCTGACAAGTTTGTAGTATGAATGAGAATACTGATTGATCAAATTGTTTAAGTGAGCTATCTAATCGATAAAGGAAACAAATAACTTTTATGATGTTTTTGTAAGGATTGGATTTAACTATAACATACTAATCATTTAGTTAAATTTTCGACGAAACTTTTATTTCATTTAAATTTAATTTTATCAGCTGAGAATTAAACATAGCCTGCTCTCCAATTAAGTACTCCTTTGATTGATCATAAATATTGTGGCTGCTATTTTATCAGGAAAAGCTAAAAAAAAAAAAAAAAAAAAAAAAGAAAAGCTGGACAAGATAATGAATTGGAGCAACTTAAAAGTCGAAAAATTTTCAGTAATTAATTAACTTATATTTGACTAATTATTACGTCTGAATGATTCCAAGAATAAAACTCTAAAGTAGAATAAATCAAAAAAAAATGCTGTTAATTACTGCCAAAATGTCTAAATTATTTTCTTTTTAGCCTAGAAATAAGAATTTCTTCGAAATAACTACTTGGCTAGAACAAAATTTTATTAATTTTTGCTTTTGCTTTACATTTTGCCAAAAGTTTTGTAAAAATTTTGCAAAAAAAAATAAAATAAAATATCACTTGGAAGTTATTTTTTTGCCCACAGAAATATCGAATTTTTTTTCAGGTGAAAATAATTTGCGTGGCGACAACCGACAATTTTTAAATGAGTTAAATAAAATTGAAAAAATTTGAAAATAGGAAATTAAACAGTATAATGTCAAAAGTCATCTATTCTTTGCGTTTATTCGAATGATTTCTCTTGAAGTATTTTAAATTATAAATTCTAAATTTCATCGCATTCAGCAATTTACAATTAAATAAAATTTTGAATACTTTCTTATTAATTCATTTTACTGATGCTATTTTAATTGTATCATAACTAATGGAACAATTTTCTTCCAAGAAAAAAAACTTCTTCCTTACTAAATATACGTGAGTGCATCTAAGCGTATGTATGCATCTATACACGTGTTTGTTCACGTATTTATATAAAAACATCTGTATTAATAATGCAATTTTGAAATTTGACCAGGACTGGGAATGAAATGATTGCAGTAAAATAAAATTTGTGTTGAGAATATTCACATATTACTTATGATTTGAATATTGTCAGGAGAAGTGAGAAGGTAGCAAAAAAAAAAAAAAAAAAAAACGACGGGACAAAACTAACCTAAAATAAAATAGAGTGCAATAATTAGTATCTGTTGATGGGGTAGTTTTTCAGATACAAATTCCATCGAATCAAAACTATGCAACAATAACAAACATTTTATGCATGTCAAATTATCGCTTTTTTTTTTTTCAAATTAAAGTTTGTCTTCAAACTGTCATTCAGAAGAAAGCGCTAGATTTAAAATCCATTTGTTTCCATTTCTCACATTTTCGTCGACTTCTTCCAACAGTTAATGACTGGATGAAGTTGCTCTTCAGTTGGTTGTATCTCTTGTCGAGGATCGGCTTCATATATTTTGTGATTAGTTCTACCAAAGAGGATCAGTTCGATCTTGCTAGCTGGTAGTTCAAACAAAATACTTAACCAGTAAGCAAAAAACCATGAAAGGATGCAGCATGGTAGAGTGAAAATAAAAAACTGAAAAATCGATTCCTTGAATTAAATCAGTAATGAAAAAATCTTATTCAAGTTAAAAAAGTTAATAAGTATTTTATATCATAACTCTAGTAACTTTTTGACAAAAATTAATAAATCAATAAATTCTGCTTGGACTGATAACGCTTATCAAAATTTGGTGAATTTTGCTAGGAATGATAAATCAGTAAGTAATTATTTCTGGCAATTAGTTTTAATGGCAAAAGAACTTATACGATTGGAAAAAATTATTAAATCTGCCATAACTTTAGCTACAATTGACAAATTCTTTCCATACCGATAATTCTCTTAAAATTGATAAATTCTACTAAAATTGATAACATACAGTATGAGTTATACTGGAAAAGCTGAATGCATTAACGCCAATGCATAGCAAAAATATTATTACTGTTAAATGAACAAGATATGTGCAATAACTAAGTCGACCTAATGGTTTCCACACTGATAATGACATTAAATCATTTATCGGTCCTGAAATTGAGTCTTTTATTAATTATAATTTCACATAGATTATATGTCATATGTAAGCTGAGAACTTTGTAGTTATCATTATTGCTGATTATTTTATTTTTTCATTGATTAATTAAAAGAACTACTAATGATTGTATATTATTTCAAAGAGGAAGACGACAGATTATTCACAAAATGGGAGGTATACGGTGCACCTATGCTACTCCATAAGGATTAGCATACGATAAGCAAAAAGTATCCTTGTCAGGTATGACAATATTACAGGTATACGATATTACATGGTCATAACATTATTATGCTTACCTCCATAACCGTAAAAACAAGCAATTACAATATATGCAACAGCCGTACACCATAAAAGCTTACTAAATGCCGAATAAATTGCTCTTAATGATAAATCCATCACGATATC
Source organism: Setaria digitata (assembly GCA_003640385.1). Lineage (NCBI taxonomy): Eukaryota > Metazoa > Nematoda > Chromadorea > Rhabditida > Setariidae > Setaria > Setaria digitata. Next base: position 59,649 of record RCAB01000348.1, read on the forward strand.
ATATCCTATCCAGTCTCTTAGTGATACTATCAGTAGTACACCCGATAGTATTGAAGCAATCCAACAAAAAATGTTTATTAACTAGAATTTTTAAATTAATTAAAAGTTTGCTAAAATTTCTTCAGCTAAAATGACTGCAACAATTTGCCTTCAGCAATAATAATTGGCATATTATAGCGTTCAAATTTTGTGATTATTAAATTTCACAATATTATTTGAAAGCTAGTTAATGGAAAAAAAAAAAGTGAAGGAAAAAAGGAAATAATAAAGATATGTTAATAATCATTAAGAGAGAATATTTTGTTGAGAAATGAAAACAAAGTTTAGTGGAAATAGTCGAATTGACTAATTATAAATTTGCAAATTATGTCGTTTAAATTTTCTGAAATATTTTATTATCATTAATTTTGCTAGTAAATTTGACCATTATTTAAGGAAGCACAAAATTTGATAGGAAACCTTAGGTATGTGAAGTTTCTTCACTGTTTGAAATAAATAGCCAGTTAGGATGCCTATAATATAGGACTGGCATCGAATCCATGGCGCTTGATAGATTAGTAACGAGTAACGGCTGGAAAAAAAAAAAAAAAAAAAACGTGAAGTGCCAAAAAAATGTGTGACAACTAAAGTGACGTGAAAAAGGTGTTTCAAAAAGAAGCAACTAATTGATGTAAAAAATGAGCGGCAAAATTGTCACGTTTTAGGACTGGAACAGTAAATGAAGTAAGGAACTGTTTGTTGATTGAGTTTTTAAATAAACTTTAAAACGAAAACAAACTTAAATGAACCCATCCTTGGATCCATAGCACCTGCAAAGAAATCTGTTGGTGGAAAATATTCCTTATAGACTGTTATCAAATTTGCAACAGTTGAAAACGATAAGATTAGGCCAATTATGACATATCCTAGTATAGGCTTCAAAGCCAATGGTATTAGCAATAATGGTGTAAAAATATGAAGTTGAAAATCAGTAGCCAAATACCAAGATATCAAATAGCACTGAATAGTAATTAATTGTTTGCATAATTTGATTGAATAAATATAATTGTTTAAAATCGTCATTCATTATTTAGTTTGCAAAAATTTATGTTAAATTTCTTGTATGTCTGTCGTAGCTAAATTTGTATCAATCACTTATTTTGTTATTAGATTGATTGATTATCAATTTTTAAATGTTATAAATGAGCTTACTTGATTACTATGATCAATGTAATTGTTGATATACAGGTAATTGATCCACCAACTTTGTTCACAATTCTCATGAACTGTTGTTAGAATTAATGGCGTATGAACCAGCAACGATTTGAATACAAATGAATAAAAAGCTATCACAATATAATAAGGTGGTGAAAGCCTACAAAGTATTGAAGGATTAAGTTCTTATTAATTTTCTTTTTTTTTCTAACAAATAATTAATTAACTATAAAAGGCCTTTGATAAAAATAATGATTATTTATCTTTTTCATCCAATTTTTTGTTAAAATAACATATATAAAATGTTACAACACTGCAAATTTCCTTCAATCCTTTAATTAGGTTGTATAGCACTGAAACAAAAAGAAAAAAAAATTCATTTATTAAAAGTGAAATAAAATTTTCTATAAAAAAGAAACAAAAAAAAAAAAACGAAACTAACAGATAAGAAGAAATGAAATATTTTCGCCAGTCGAACAAATTTTATATTATTAAAATTATACTAAAATAATGAAGTATAATGATAAGTACCGAATTAGTCGATGGATGTAAAACATGAGCCAAGTTATTGGTGACATTGCCTTCTTCCAGTCTCTACGATATTCCTTGAACCAAACATATGATACCAATAAACCGGACATGAAGAAAAATGTATCCACAGAGAAGAATGCATTTGCCATAAATTGTGTTGTTAAATTTTTAAACGCTTCTTTTGAATCCAAAATATTTGCTAAAAAAAAAAGAAATCTCGAAAGGAAACTGAAAAAGTCAGTGTATTATTTCATGTCAAAGAAATGTTACGAAATTATCAATTTTTCATTTTTTTTTTTTTAATGAAATGTTTTTGCATTTTTTATGCTATTTATTTCATTGAAATTAAACGAGACAGAAATTAGAAATTTATCAATAAATAAAAATTTCATAACACAGAAAATTACTCGACCAGGCTGTTGAAAATTACACATAAAATATTGTTATCATTTCTAAGTGAATATTTTAATTTTACTTCAGCAACGAGTAAAACACATATCCAAAATGTGCTAAACTTACAGCTAAATAGCATGTAACCAGCAGTTGCATGTCCATAAATAACCCAAACCATACTAACAAAACGCATAAAATGAATTGGGCCAATTTGGCCAAGCTTATTGCTATTGTTGGAGGAGATTTTGAATATATCCTTGGTATTCTGAATCACTGAAAATGCCATGAAGCAACGAAACCAGCACGCTGCAAAGAATCTTAAAATGCAATTTGCATTCAGTTATTCAATTTCCCAAACACTCGTAGAAGAATTATTAACATTTACTTTGTTGCTTCTTATTCAATCATTTGCAATCTTACACACATTGGCTAATTATATCTGTGCTGATGGCAGGTAACATAATTAAGCAAATTATTATATAAGTAAGTAGGTAAGCTACGAATTAATTATTAAGAAAGTGATTGTGACCTGTTTCTTCTATCTTAAGTCTATCATACTTGGAATCACAATAGATTGACTGTAAATCCCAAATCGTCGCTAACAGAGCTATTAAGACGATTACTCCTATTACTGCTCTGAAAATAAATTAATAAGTAAAATTTTTGAAACAGAATAAAAAAAAAAAAAAAAAAGATCGATTAAAAATTATTAGTGATAGTAGTAATACGAATTATTTAAATGAGAATAAAGAAAAATAAATTAAAGGCGATGTAATTTCCTGTCAGGAAATGTAATTGATATGATTGTGATCTATAAATTAAAGACATTTAATTGATTAATTAAATTTTTTAGTCATAATCGTTCATTACTATTTCTTTCTTGATATTTTCAACATTATCTATTAAAATTAGAAAAACTAAAATTTTTATTTGTTGAAATTTTGATGAAACATACGTCACAATCCATGTTTTGTAATCAATAGGCCTAAATCGAACTGATGCTTGCTTTACAGTACATACTGGGGTAGAATCATTGTATCGTATTACTGAAATGAAATTAATTTTTTGAAACAAGAAAAATCCAAAAAATCCTTGGAAATTTCCTTTTTTTTTTTTTCTCATTCTCTCACGTTTTATTTTCTATTTAATGACGAGAGCAATCTTTTTCTTCTTTTCACTAAATTTACTATTACACAGTAGCATTTCAGAAACAAAACGAAATAGGAACTAGAAAAATAATATTTTTTCCTCCAGAAATAGAATTCTAATATGTAAATAAATAATTTTACTAATAAAAGTTTGTTAATTTCTTTTACGTTTAATTATACTGCGCATTTGTGACTGGAAATATGGTAAATGAAATCTAACTGCTATTTTAAAGTTAAAATTACATCAAGCATCACTGCATTTAGGTAAAATAAATTTTGGTCCAATTAAATTTAGGATTTGTTGAAATTTTTGAAAATTTTGGAAGTGGTACAAAAAATTTAATTTTTTTTTTTTTTGCAAACACAAAACTTACGTGATCTGCTAAGTGTTATCAATGTCTGATAATGATCACATGACGACGGTATACAAATATCAAATGATGGATCACCAGTACCATACTGATGTAATTTACATGCATCTTTTGCATCATAACTTCTTAAATTCTTATCAATAAATATTCTGAAAAAAAAAAAGAAATTTAGTTTGATTTTTAGAAAGAGTTAAAGATTTGGAAAAGAAGGGAAATAAAAAGCTCAATTTCTTTAATTTTAATTTTTTCAAAATTTTTGCTCAAAAATAATCTAATAGCTAAAAAAAAAAACAAAAAAAAAAAACAAAAAAATAAAGGAAAAGATTAAAGAATTAGCAATTTTTTATTTAGGTGCAATAAAATTTGCAAGAAGAAAAGTTAATCTTTTTTCTTTGCTAGTACAGCATAATATGCAGTCGGTTGAAGGTAACAAGGTGTGAACTGAAATTAAATTTTAATCATCATCCAGGAGAGCAAATGCTCCAGAAACTACGCTTAACATTAACATACTTTTGCGTATGTTATATGATTTCACGTGTTCAGAAATGATACTAACGATATTACACGCTTACCTGACGTAACTACCTGTAATGGAACGTTTAGAATTGGGCAACTGTTGTCTGACTAACATACACTCATCATATTGCCCATAGACAGTAACATGACCTCGAAGAATTCCCGAGGGTGGAAATTTAGCGCTTGCGTCAATCACTACAAATTAATAAAGCGTTTTTGTCTATCTTTTTAACTTTATCTTTTCAGACTGAAAATGACGAAGTTTCATTTTCAACTAAACTTTTCAAGGCATTACTTAGCATTTTAGAGTATTACTATTTTATCTTATTCCACGTGAGAAGTAGCAGTTTTAGAGCGAAAAAAAAAAAAAAAAAAAGTAAAAGACTAACCACAATTTAGAATTTAGATTTTGCTTTACATGATAAATACAACTTATCAGTTACATATATGTCAATTTTAGACGAATATTATCACAGTTAGCAATTTTTCTAATCATCTCTAATATCCTAGCTTGATTTTTATCTTTCAATTAAAGCAATTAATTATTTAAATTAACTTGGAAGCAATGCATTTTGTAAATATGATTTTTGCCAATCGGAAAGCTCGTTTTCATTGAGAAAATCACGAGCAGTTCTCACCGTTAGTTTAAGATCATCTTTGCAATCTGCAAAAATAGCTTGCTATAATAGTTTATGATATTTAAATATAAAATAATCACTTTAAACTTAAATAAAAGAAATCTTTGATAATCTCTTTTTTTGCATTCTTTTTTTAGGAATCCATTTTTTTCAGATTAAATTCGAAAATTACATGATGATTTAATTTTCAACTTAACTATCGCAAATGTTCTCAAAATTAGAAGAATGAATTATAAATTAAGGAAGCTGATAAAAGTTATGATATATATATATATATATATATATATAGATATGTTATCTATATATATATATAAAAACATATCTATATATAGAACATATCTATATATATATATATATATATATAGATATGTTCGTATCATGTTGTGATATATATAATTTTNCTATATCTATATATATATATATATATATAGATATGTTCGTATCATGTTGTGATATATATAATTTTAGCCTTTTACTTACATTTATGATTCTGATAATATATATATCACAATATGATACGAATATATACACATATATATGATAAGAAAGTAATAGACAAAAAAATAGCAGTCAACCTTTAGTGATATTAAGCTTATCGATATCACTTAATAATTTATTTAGTTCGATGTTACTTAACCAGATTAAAATCTTTGTCGAAGAATCTCTTATCATTGTATGTGTATGTAAAGGTGGCATATTCTGAAAATTAATTAATTATCCTTCTTTTTTTTTTTTTTTTTTTGAAGAAAATTTTTTCTTTTACAACTAAAATTTATAATAATAAAAATATCAGCTGTGATAACAAAGGTTACATTTTAGCACTAATCATACTCCATTTATTAATTAACAACTATTATTATTAATGTTTGTTTTTCTCGTAATAGTTTATGATGTTTTAAATATAAAATAATCACTTTAAACTGAAATAAAAGAAATCTTTGATAATCTCGTGATAAACGATTAAATTTTAGCCTTTTACTTACATTTATGATTCTGATAAATATTGGAAACATTTTTTTGTAGTTTCTTCAATCATAAAATATATTATCAATACTATAAAATATATCATCAGCACATTTTTTAATGTTTTTTTTTTTTTTTTAAATCGACTTATGATAAGTCTTCCATCGATTTGCTACATAAAATTACCGTGTAATTTGTGCTTATCACTCCTTCATAATTCTCCTGTGATTCATGATAATTGCTAACAGTTGCTTTATAATGCTTTATTTTGCTGTTGATAATTTTCGAAACAGCCAAAGATGCCAATGAGCAACTGATTATAATTAGTAAGGCCAAAATCAACAGCAATTTCATCGTAGAATCTGAAATGATCAAAATTTTTTTATCAACTGTTTGCTTCATGTTCTTTAACATTTTGCTAATATCTAGTTATTTAAACGTATCTTGATGTCTTAACATGTAAGAGATTTAAAGATTATTTTATTTTTTTTTTTGTGCAGAATTGAAGAAATATTTTTGATTAAATTTAAAAGGAGAGCTATAAAACAAATGTTCGCAATGAAAAAGGAATGGAACAAACGCTCAGCCAACAACGAAACAAGGAAATAACCAACTAATGCAAAAAGAAAAATGAATTTTTATCATATCTTTTCTTATCAATTTTATCGGTAGTTTCTTTTTAAGTGAACTAGAGCATTGTTTACATTTGCCGAAAAAAAATTTATGGTTAAGTCGATGCTTACAGTTATTAATATCATGTCATCATGAAGAATCAAGCTTGATGAAACCATTAAACTTCTTTTGAATGATAAAGTAATTAGTTCATGAACTGCCTCGAAAGAAATCCAATGATTAATTAGGACTGATTCATCGATTATGAAATTGTCGTTAAAATCTTTGATCCTATAAGATTGAAATTACCAGTGATAATAAATAAGTCGATTTCATACCCACTGATATATGACTTATCAGTAGACGAAGCATTCTCATAGCAATTTCTTTTTTTTTATGTTGCCTTGTTTTTCTTTTGCAAAAGTACATCAATCTTTACAATTTAATACATAAATTATTTATTTTTTTATACAATTTCGAAAGTTTTTTGCTTAAAAAAAAAATAACCAGATTAGAGTAAAATGAAATTATTTATTAAAATATGGCAAAAAGTTGTGAAATGTCATTGAATTGCTTCGTTAATACTGAAATTACTAGAATTATCTCTTTTTTTTTTTTTTTTTTTTTTTTTTTTAAACTTAAACTGTACTGCATCATATTTTTAGCATTCCTATTCAAATGCTTCAACAGCAAAATCTTTCCGAGTTGCAAAAATAGCAAATTTTTTTTATTGAAAATATTTTTTCTACAGCTAAAATTCTTAGAAATTGTTTGTAATATAGTTAGTGAGCTCCGCAACTTTTAGTCTTCATAATCTATTGTCTATTATCAAACTTTTCTTTTTTATAAGTTATGCTAATTAATTATGCACCACTATTCTGGATATGAATTTTTAGTATTAAATTACATGTGAGAGAAGCAGCATCATTTATATTTCATACGATTTAATCATTAGTAATCCTGATGATAATGTCTTATCATTTGCATTTTACGTATAGTTATCGTACTATTTTCAATAAATAATTTTGCTTCTTCTTGGATAAAATATGATTCGTTAGTTAACTTATGATTTAAACTATTTAAAAAGAGAATAAAAAGAAATTTAATTGGCATATTTCTTCATGAATTTATTAATCTCTAGATGCAGATTCAAAAAAAAAAAAAAAAAAACTCAGTAAGAAAATACTAATGTCCTTTCACTTATATGTGCATTTAAATTTTGCTTTTTTTTTTTTTTTTTTGCTTTAAAGTGAGCAATTCCAATAAGTCAATTAATTGGTGCAAATTAATTTGTCGAAATTTTCATTTTACAAAGAACAGCCGTGACGTACAATTTATTACACAGTTATAGTAATTTTCGAATAAATTGGATTAATGAGAAAAGCTTATCTATTAAATTTCATTTCTTCATTATGAATATTTTAATAGTTCGTTTTTTTTCTTTTTTTTTTAATTTTATTTCGATGCTGTTTATATCAAAGTGATATCAATTAAATTTCCATTGATTTTTCTTCCTCATTACTTCCTGAAATTCGTAAACAGAAATTAATGATATAACTCATGTATGCAGAAATTTCTTACAATACGACGTAGTCAAGAATTAGTCCTTACTCGTCTTGCTAGTCGAGTGCTAATTAAAATTTATTGTTCATGTAATTATTGGTAATTCAAGTTTACAATCGAGAGGAATGTCAGTCCATTTTAATTTCAGTAATAAGTTTTTTCATAAAAGCAGAACTTTCATGCTCTTGCAATTAATTTTTTTTTTTCAGTTCTTTTATGTCACGCGAATCAATTCTATGTTCAAATGAAAAATCCAGTACCTTTATTTTCCCTTTTCAAATCCTGTCAAATTTTAAATTTTTTTAAGCATCAAAACAAAACAAAAAAAAAAAAAAATATGAAATGCAGTAAATGTATTTGGATTTTCAAAAAAAAAAAAAAGATGATGGAATGTGACAGTGCAGGAATTTTGAAAGTAAAAGCAGGAAAGTTTTAGATGTGATGAAAATCATTTTCTGACTGCTACTTACATCACTGAATGATAATTGCTTATTATAGGTAGCCAACAATTCTATTTCTTTCCAAACTACAAATTCGTATTGGAATTTTGAGTGAGTGGAAAAAGGATCAGAAACTGAACACAGAAATATTAGTACTTTTTCTCTTCTTTTTTTGTTTTTTATTGGCTTCACCCAAAATACTTTTCAAATTTTGATCAATTCTACAATTAAAGAACTTCCTACATTCAACTGATAGACTGACTGAATTCCCAAGTAGTAATTTCAAAAATTTAAATTTTATTGAAGTTTAGTTTAATAATTGCGAACTACAACGTTTTCTATTACGAGTTCCTTCAGTGCTTTTTTTTTTTTTCTATTTTGTCCTTTTCTCAGTGCGGCTTTTTGAACAGTTTTTAATTTTTAATTCTGTCTTTCCTTTCAGTTTTGTGAAAAATCTGTGCTGCGGTGATTTAATTGTTTCTTTCTATCTTTTTATAGTTTTAACCTTAATTTAGTGATATCTTGACATGAAGCAGGCAATATTTTTCATTCCTTTTTGAGCCTAATCTGTGATATTTATTAGCGTCAATAATGGATGTTAATAAGAAACAGCACCTGCTATTGTCTCCTTCGTCACTAATTAATTTTATGCTTGAAAAAATTAAATTCTTTCGTAACTGCGAAATTTAGCATGAAATTATTTCTTTAATCTGATTAGAAAAATCCAATTTTTAAATGGCTTTTAATAGATTGGATCGTTTTAGTCTTCTATTTGTCA
>RCAB01000349.1:0-13212 GCA_003640385.1 Setaria digitata
TTTTTTTTTTTGTCAGAAAATTTTTCCAAATTGGCGATCTATTTTTTTCTAAAAAAAAAAAATTGTTTGTTTCTATTAAACAGTAATAAATTTTTCTTCTCCTTAATTAATTAATTAATCCGATCGCTGATCATCAAAATATTGCATAATTTTATTTATATGATATAGTTTTATGATTTATTTCGGTTAATATTAACTTTTGCTTCTTTTTTTTTTTTTTCCTCTCCTTCTCCCTCTCCCTTTCTGTCTTTCTTTATTTGCCCTAAATTAGCGAAAAGTTTAAAACATAATGTGTAATTTTTGTTACCCTTATTTTTTTGACATGCAGCTGAATTCCCTTCCCTTTTATTAATTAATTTATATTTCTAGTAACATTTTCCTTTCTCACTTAATTACTAAAATACTTTTTTTCGCTTCACATATAATTCGAATTTTAATTTTCATTTCTTCTCCTATCTATTCTTCCACTTCTTTTTTTTTTTAGCTTCGTTTGCACTATATTTTAACATTTTTTAGCAATAAACATAACAGTCATAATTTTAACTTACAATAATTTCCATTTCCAGTATGCTAATTTTCAATTTCCATTTCTAATATTTACAAATATAACGCATAATTTCAAGATTTCAATATGCATGAAAATTTCTTCATTCCGGTTATCGAGCAGAAATAACCGTATCCGTAATCTGATCAACACGATTACAATTTCTTTACGCTCGCATTTTTCCCCTTCTTTTGCGTCTTTTCCTCTCTCTCTCTCTCCCTCTCTCTCTCTCTCTCTCCCTCTGTCTCCCTTTCGCTGTTCCTTGCTCTGCCTTTTTCTCACAATCATTCAAATAGTCTCTTCCATTTCTGAAATTTAAATTTAATTTTTTCATAGGAAAGTTTTCAAATTTTTATTTTTTGAAATTTTTGGAGAAGAGAGGAAAACAAGGAAGAAGTGGAAGAAAAATTTAAACGTTTTAAATAAAATTAAATATTAGTTTCAGGAAAAAATTTCCATTTAACGATTACTATCGATACGAAACCGGCACAGATAGCAATCGTTGGCAAAGCAATCAAAGTTACGGTTGACGGTCCTCGTGATTCTCGAACAAATAAGCGTACAGGTGAAATTCCACCTTGTCTCTTTCTCATTTGATTGATTAAAATTTGAATTGGTTTTTTAAATTTAAACTCAAATAATGAATAAAATTTAGATAAAGAAAAGAAGAATTCATTTGAATTTAATAGAAATCTTTTTTTTTGTATTATTTTCCTCTTTTCTCTCTTGCTTCTCATTTGATTGATTAAAATTTGAATTAATTTCTTTCATTTTTTTCAAAAAAAAAAACATTTAAATTCAAGAAGAAAGAGAATGAATTCTGGTGGATAGGAAACTTTTTTTATTTGAGAAAAAAAAAGAAAAACATAATTTTTTCATTTTAGTTTTTGGTTACTACAATTAAAAGATTCTTTTTCTTCTTTCATTTATTACTTTTTAAGGGCAATAGTGAAGAAATGCGGAAAAAAAAAAGCAAAAATAAAACAAAAACTATTAAAAATTTTTAAATTTAAACGCAGAAATTTTAACTTATTCGATTTCAATATATTTTCAATGAAATCAAAGAAAAAAAAAATTAAAGTAATAAAAATGAAAATGAAAAAGGAAATTCTTTTTTCTTTTGTTTTGCAGTACTAAATCGTCGTATGAGTACATCTGTATCATCATCCGATGATTGCCCGGTAAATAGTAAAATTCGTCGTCGAATTATTCCTCCAACAACAATTCCTCGACCAATACCAACCTTAATACCACCAATTCCGTCCGTTTTTCCACCACTTTTTAATCCATTTACGTTTATTTCCAGTCCAACAACACCATTATCGTTAAATTTTCCACATTCCTCACCACCACCAATTTTAAATACTCATACTCTTACACCTGCAATAACACAGCCTGTACCAGCCGTTATTGCACCATTACCGGCTGCTTTAAATCAGCGTATCAGACAGTTATCATCCTATCAATCACATGGACAGCAATCATTTGGTACCACTATCGCTAGCACCACCACAACCAGGATGTTGAAACGAAAAACAACGAAAATTTGGAAACCATATGATATTAAATCATAAACAAAAAAAATATTTTTTTTTTTTTTTTGTTCAGCAAAGTACAAAAGAAAAAAAATCAACTTCACTTTTTATTTGCTCGGAAAATCCTTTTTTTTTGCTTGAAATTTATTAATTATCACTTAATTACCCTAATGCATATATATATATATATATATATATATATATATATATATATATATATATATATATATATATATATATATATATATATATATATATATATATATATATATATATATATATATATATATATATATATATATNTTAAATGGTATTCATTTTGAAAGCATCGCTTTGTGTTTAAATTTCTCAAAAATTTCATCTAAATTTTTTTTTTTTTTTTTGTGATCTTTTTTAATTCACATTAATCAGATATTTGAATTGCAAGAAGCGATGATACTTTCGTGTATCATTATCACTGATATAAAATCTTTTAAAGTGAATTTATGAAATTTATTTAGATTAAAATGCGGCAAGCTTCAGAACTAATCAACAGTGATCATTTTCGTAGTCACTTGTAATTTACAATTATTTACTTGTCTTATTAATTAAGGAAAGCTATGACTTCTTTAACTTACCAGATTGATCGTTTATTATTTACTTCATAAATCGATGATTGGAAACGAGAAATAGGAAAAAAAAAAACAGGTTAAAAAAAAATTAAATAAATAGTGCCGGGAAAATGGATATATATATATATTCTATTTTAATTTCTATCCATCTATCTATCTATATATATATATATTGTTTATTTATCGTTTAAAATTTTTTTTTCTGCATATAATACTATTTGCTGATCTCATCGTTATTATTATTTTTATTATTATCATTTTGTATATTCGTCGCGGGTATTTAAAATGTTTTTTTTTTTTTTTGGGTAGTACTTTGTTTTAATTTGATGATTTGCAATAAAATTTATTAAAAACGTACTTGTTATCACTATTCACTTTTTAACTTCATGTTTACTCTAAAGTAGTGCGACTATTTCCTTTCCTTCTTTTTTTTTTTGGAAATCTCTTTAAATCAAAATTTTTTCTTTAATAAAAGAAAAAAAAAAATGCACCAACACAAGATTACATTTAGTTTATTTGAATAAATTTTAATTGTTCATTTAATGCAAATAATTTCAGTAAGAGTTTTTGCACAGGTGTTTCTAATTGACTACTCAAGTTTTCCAGTTAATTCTTTATAAATTTATTATCAGTCTGTCAATGAAATAATCTATCGGAAATAAAATAGTTGTAATTTTAATTCCAGTACTTCATAGTTTTCATATGATCAGTTAGTTAGTTTTAGCAAACTCTGAGCTTATCAAATCATTTGTTTTTTTTTTTTTTTTTTTTTTCTGATTCCTGACTCCTGACCCATTTATTTTACATGACAGTTTTAAATATATCAGATGAACGACTAAACTAATTTTTTTTTAAAAATAATTCTTAAAAATCATTTCAGGCTTTTTTTCTTCTTTCTTTCGTTCATTGAACCGCTAGTACAACCTATAATCTATATATTATTTATTACTTATCTGGGAATTTATGTTATCATCATTATCATGGTTTATATAAAAAAAATTTTCCCAAATATAAATTCTTAATTTACAATCATCTCCGTTTTTATCATCCCAAAATAGTTTATATATATATATATATATAGCAGTTAATATATTCCCACCTCTTCTTATATGATTATAGGAAAATAATCAAAAAAAAAAAAAGAATTAAAATACATTCCAGCTTCATATTTTAGTTAGATTTTCAGTTGCAATTAATAATTCTTTGCTTATTTTCATAAATTTATGTCTCTATTTGCCTTTAGTAAACTTCTAATCTAAAACAAAAAAAAAGGGGGAGAAAGAGAGAGAGAGAGAGATTAAATGGAATGATAAATGTGGTTTTAAGTGTCATGCCTATAAACATTATCATAGAAGAATCGATAATGATGTATTTTTGTTTTATATTAAAGTGTGCTGTTAACTAACTAACTAACTAACTAACTACTACTGCTACTACTACTACTACTACTCCTGGCTGATGTGTAATGATTACTTTTGATAACGATCTCCGTATTAAGTTTCATGTCCTCATTCATTTAATAAATGTTATTGGCTTGTCTACTAAACCGGTCGTCTTTTTATTCTTATCCATTCCTAACATCATCTATCTCATTATCTTATCACTATCATCATCAACATTACCATCATCATTATCATTATCATTATCAGTATAGTGTTTTGCTACCCTTAATGCTATCTCATTTCTTGGTGAGACTTATCAAAGTAACAGATCTATGTTTCGGTGAAAATGATTACAAGCTCTTAAAATAAAAAGACACCACCATGTTACCGACAACTACATACATATTTTAACCAAGAACCCATTCAGCAAATAATATACAACCTGATCGATGAGATAGTGACTGGAAAAAAGGGATGCAATGAAATAGTCTAACAATAAAAAATTTGTCAAATTTTTCTTTCAGTAAAATTTAAAGCATTTTCGAATTTTCAGTAAATTTAATTAATCAAAAAATCGACTAACTAATTATACTTGACTTGAAAAGTAATCCAAATACAAAAAGGATAGTGGAGGAAAAATTCGATAGATGGCTTCGTGTTGTCTTATCTTAATTTTTCGTACTTCGTCCTAATTAAATGTGTTTAGCAAAAAGTGGTGAATGCTCGAGGTGATCGTGAGAGAGCCAACTGGAATATGCCTTCATCATAAGATCATGAATATTATTCAATATATCAGCTTACCGCGTTGAATTTCGAATATCCTTACTTAGCACAATTTGAATGGAAGAATAAAATAATTTTCTTTTTTCGTGTGTGTTACTGGAGAAAAACGAAATAGTGAAAGCCAGAGGATTCGGAAATATTAAACTAAATATTTCCTAAAAGATTTCCATTAGAATTTCAAGACATTCTCAGTCTTTCTTATCTTTTCTTTCTGGTTCCTCGAATTTCTTAAAAACTAAGCAAATATATATATATAAATGGTAGTAAAGGAAATATCAATATCATTACCAACAACAAACTTTATACAAGAACTTCGAAAACCAGAACATCAACACATCGTATTATTGTGCATGCACCAGTGTTATCGGTGGTACAAAACAAATACACAATTTTGTATAACAGAAAATAACACTAGTGAAACAACTGGTAAAACAATGAACCAAAAAACTATTCCGTTAAAATGCAGATAACTTATGATACAATTTCGTTAACCTATTGGGGCACGAAAATTATCTTTCACGAATTAATAAATGAACTCATAGTGGTTGGAGATGAATAAAACATGAACTGACAATAAGGCTACACAAAATTATAACAATAAAAGTGAAGTCAGAGTATGATTACTATGCTGTCTAAATAATCTGCAGCTTACACGAAATACCACAAACATGTTTGCAGTATAGAAGTGACATGTCTAACGCTGTAGATATCACTAAGAAAAGCTTCCAAATAGGACTATTGTTGTTACTAAACTGACTGCACTATTATTATTACCTATTTTACCGAATAACATGCTTAAAGCAACTTCACGTCATCATGGGCTGTAATAAATTTCCAAATGACTGATTAAAACAGCCATCTAATTCAAAAAGTAAAAGACTGTCTCACGCGAATGACTTCGAGGTAAAACATAGCCAAATGAACGCATTTTGATGACTTGAAGTTGCAGACAATCACATGATGTTAGAGAACTCTGAAGAGCTAAAAAACGAATGGAGAAAAATGCATCTGATGAATAATTCCGAAAATGACAACCTGAACCACCTGCGCATTAACAGTATTCACTGACCAAGTTCAACACCATGGCTTAATGAAAGGACCGTAAAAGTTGAGATATATTTGACTGGGTAAGAAAACCAGGATTAGGCAACCTGAAAACAAATATGTTTAATTAAAAAAAAGGCTGATAATAAATAACTCAATATGTGCGCAAAATTTCTATTCTCCGATAATCTACAATGAATGTCTCTTCCTACTCCCTATGTCATTTATTATTCTACCCGAGATATAAAGAGATTAAGTCATATTTTATAAAAGGAGTTGCATGTATGGATTATTGGAGCTCTTTTATTTATTTACTTTTTCAATTAAACTATCAAAACAGCTATTCCTACGAGAAGGTCAAGGAATGAAGACAATGATGCAACCTAATTAAAATGAAAAGGGAGATCTAAACACAGTTAAAGAAACTTAGTAGACTTTTGTGATTGTAATTGAAGCTTAGATTCAAAAATGACAAGCTTCAGAATATTTCAGACAATTATGGATAACAGATTTTTAATAACAGTCATAAAGATATTCGTGCAAAGCA
This sequence comes from Setaria digitata, assembly GCA_003640385.1. Lineage (NCBI taxonomy): Eukaryota > Metazoa > Nematoda > Chromadorea > Rhabditida > Setariidae > Setaria > Setaria digitata. The sequence goes on from RCAB01000349.1 coordinate 6,447, forward strand.
CGAAAATTTGAAATCGGCCGAAAGAGGACAAACATCTAATCATTATGATACTGCGCAGAAAGTCTTAATGCAAAAAAAAATGTCTCTTTTAATTTCAAAATGAAATACTTTGAAGCTTTACAATCGAGAGACGTAAATTTTCCACACATATACACATACACAGGCACGTATATATATATATATATATAAAATGAATTTAGATAGAGCCCAGGAGGAAAATAAAAGATGCAACAATGCTTACCTTGCGATAAGACACCGCAATTTATAACAAGTCATAAACGTTTTCACGCCGCATTGGTTGAAACGGTTTCGATGCCAGGAGCGCACGATGATGGCACGGATGCTACGGATAAAGTTTCCTCGAAGTTTTTCACACGAAGAGGTGAACCGCTGTAAAGAAAAAAAAAAAATGAAAAAGGATGTCCAGAAATTTTCCCTGGCATCATAAGTGGAATAAGCAGGAAAATAATTCGCACTAATAATATTCTACAGCACAAGTTCATTGTTGCGAAAACTAAATTCTTTATAGTTCCGGCTTCATCTATCTACCAACTAATAACATGAATAAATTCCTAATATTTAAGTTAAATTCTAGCTTTTCACATCACTTAAAGAAATTTTTTGTAGCGCACCTCTGACTGTGACCATTATGACTTTCGGAGGAGCTCATACCATTGCATGAAATGCGTCGGAATGAATTTACTGGCCGTGCTTTCAGCTTATTTTCATGTGCAACGATGGCAGTTTGATTTGCAGATGGAACCCAAACCTAAAGTGCAGATTAGGTAAATCCAAAGGATTCTCCCAATGAGAATGGAATATAAATTCAATCTAAACTTCACGAGTTAGTAGGTGAAATTCGTAACAGATGTAGACATTTCTTTCTTATTGTATAATTTACATTTCATTGAAACTTTATCGAGAACTTACCTGTACTTGCTTGAAAGATTGGTTGGGATAAGTAGGTAACAGATATGTCGGCTGTCCAAAAGCAAGCTTCATATTTGCAGGTTTGGCAATTTCTGTGATATGATTAGGAAGTGGTGGACGTATATCCATACGAAATCTAGAATTATTTCTTTTCTTAAAATCATCTTAAAATAACTGCAGCTCTTTCTGCGACCGTCAGTTATTGTTGGTTAGGTGAAAGTGTATTTAAAAAAAAAAAAGTCACTGGATAAATGAAGATTGCAACTTTCGAGCTAGATAGAGACTTAATCCTAATCCAGATATATCATATCACTTAATAATATGAACATTCAGTCCAATTTCAATCTTATTTTTGCAACTTCTCACGATTAAGTTTCAATATTTAACTGTCATTAAAACCAGAAAATATTTAGCAGCATACCCAATTTCAGACGTAACAGTGCCACGAGAAATTGTGCCGAAGTACTGCTGCGACACTACAGTCCGTGGATCATATGAAACAGCACAATTAGCTGTACTGTATGTTATGTAAGATTCCGATTGTACCGATCGCCGATGTGTACGAATCATTGGCTTGTGACCACCGTACGGACCAGTCAATGCATGACGAACCTTCGGTTAAATGTGTTGAATCGAAATCGAAACATATTTTGAACCAATATATTTTTTTTAAGAATGTCCGGAAAAATCCGGTTTCTCTTACCTCCCAACACTGCAGACAAAAATACTTAAAGCAGCTTTTTTCACGACAGAAATATGGCCCTTGAACGCATTCACACTGAGAACATTTTGCATCTTCCAGGAATGGATCGATCTGTACTTTTTTCGTGAACTTCGAAGTACGAATTTCTAGATAACCTGATTCAATAGCACGAAAATAAGCTGATTGTGTTGAGAACGTGACTCTTGCACTACCTGGATGTGAATAAGAGTAAGCATATGGTGAGAATTCATTTTCAAATTTATTTTTTTCAGCATCTTTCTAAAGCTCCTACCTAACTGGTATCTTTGAAGGTCCAGCTGAAGAGACACTGACTCTTCCTAACAATTTTCTATAGATATGATTCAGTTCTTCAGCAAAACCGGAGTTCGTGAGAATATGTTAGTCTGAATTAAAATAAAGTGTTATCCCATCTTCAGCACCATACAACGAGGAACGTCAGATTAATGAATTACGAAAAAACGTTTCTATAATTTCTACAATAACCTACCTATGGGATACTTTTGACGATCTGTATCGATCCCAACAAAAAGAACATCACCATAGACATCTCGCATAATGGAAAACAGAACCTTAACAGATGCTGATAAAAGAGAAAGGGAAAAAATCCGATACAGAAAATTTTTACTAAATTTACTGTTTAACAAATTAGTTTTACTAAATCCTGTCAAAAATGGCTAAAAAGCGCAAAAAACTTGTCTCTTTCTTATGACCTAATTTGTTACAGAGTTTTACCTGTGCCGTAATCATGCCATGTAAAGCTCCGACGAACACCGTTTTCTTAGGCTCCAAAGGAATACTCGGATTGAGAATATACGAAGCATCCGTTATAACCCATGGAATAACTTGTACCTATTGTGGACGCAGTACATTATACGGAAATCAAAGCTTGTTAGGAAAGGTTCAAAAATCCTACCGATTAAATGAACCGGTTTCCTTAAGTATTTTTGCCAAAAACCTCCACAATACCTGTCTAATTTCTAATCCATTGGCTCGTCTCGCTGTTAATTTAAAATACCATTCACCAGCAGTTCCAAACTCTTGTGAACAATCTTGTAGCAATTTCTTCACTGCCCAGTCATTCTCGAAAACCATATATACGTAACCAGTAATCTTAGCTCGTCGTGGACTTATGCGTGGATGACGTGATTCCTTACTAGGCCATTCTACTCGGCAAGAACCATATTTTGAAAACGACTGTAAAAAATTTACAAAAAATAATTTTTATCGAACCAAATGAGTAATGCAAAGGCGGTAAGATTATAATGCAATGGGTTACGCACGCAATAAATGGATGAAATTTACAAGACGCTTCATTTACATATCTTTATTCAAATGTTTTTTTGTTATTTGATTAAATTTCACTTTATGAGACCACTTGGTAACATTAGCTTGAACAGTGACTAATAGCTGCCGCAATAACGCATCCGATAAAGTTTTGACACGATAAAAACGGATCACTTTACTTAATAATTTAAAATCCAATTCATGATTGGAAATAAAAGTTCCTTGGCTACTTGAATTTCGAATTAAAACAACATGTGGCCAAATAATAAAGAAGACTTGCCTCAAGAAGCGCAGACTCTGTAATATCCCATGGGACACCACCAATGAAAACTTTACTGGAAAACACAGGGTTACAGTAATTACGGGGTGGCAATTCACCTTTCCAACAACACGGTTTCCCACGACGCATTTCAAAGCCAATACTTGCTTCGGTTACTTGTGATTGTACCACAGATGCTGTCATCATCTTAAATACAGCAACTCATAGTCACAGGTTCTTTAATTTCATTGTTAAATAAAGGCGAATGTTTCAGTTTTATACAACAAGAAAAAACAAAAGGTTAGAATACAAAAGCAACAAGACTTTCGCCTATATAAAATTTCAGTTCTCTAAACAACCACTAGTTAACTACAGTATATATTCTTGCAAGCACCGGGAGAAATTTTGAGGAAATAACTTTTGTAGCTACTCTTCCAATGTTCCGCATATTACTTTGTTAAGAGTTAAAAAAAAAATTTCTAACAGAGTTTTTTGGCATATTTGGAATTTATTACGTGACCATGAACTTAATTGCAAAATAAATCAAGTTACTAATTCTGCACCAATTATTCAAAAGAAAATAACGAATATTAACCTGCACATAAGTTGGTGAATATCCATTCTGTAGCATGTGTGCCACAATCTGATGATGATATTGCTGATACTCCGTGGTTCCACTCATTACTGTTTGCCAAGATTGCTGTATCGGTTGAGCATCGAAGATTATTGAGTCAAATGACTAGAAAATTAATAAACAAACATTAGCAAATTTTTTTTGCAATATCATCTTTATATTTCTCTTCAAACTATAATAATTTGTCTCATGATATTTCCAGAAATTTATTTGAATGATAAAATATTATTTATCAAAGTAAATCGTAAAGTAGAAGCTAACAACATTATTCATCTTACACATTCATAGAGATATTTCTTATTTTAAATACACTGCTGCTAACCTTTTTTGATCCTTTGTTATTACTAGCGTCCCTTGCCTGATTTAAATTCCCGTTCTTTTTTGTTGAACCATTACTATTGATGTTTTTTGCAACAGTATTATTATTAATAGTAGTTGTATTAGCAGACATCTTTCGGATATCTGCATCGCTCCCCTTACCGTTACTACGACGATAACTCTTGCCTGATGCAATATGATTCCGGTCGGTAAGAATGGATGAAGTTACCTCATTACCATCTAAAAAAGGAACAAAAACTACTGTAACCGGATTCTCACCATATACTTTTTCAAAAGATCAATGCTCAAAAACGATTCCCCCATGTATCGTACTCTCTGTCCTTCTCGACATTGATGGCCGTGAGAGGTTTTATCAGTTATCATATCCTTATCATTTTTTTTTTTCCAAAAGCCAAGAAAATTTCACTAAGAAGAATTCTTCCCAAACAGGTCAATTAGCAATCTAGAATCGTTTCTCTACCTTTTTTAGATGCAAGAATCTTCGCAGCATTAGTAATAGATGTTTTGCTTGTCGTCGCTTTTTCTTCTAGAATCTTTACGTTACTGTTGTGATCCTTCACCTCCAACTTGTCCATTACACTGGAAAAAAAAAAAAAGCAAAATCATTTTCATAATGCAAAAATAGCACACAGACACTAATCAGGCCATTTTGAGGTTAAGAAACAGTTTCGAAAGAAATTTCAAGTGAAAATTTGTTCGGAACAAATTACCAATTATATTGAAATAATTAAAAGATTTAAAATAAGCTTAGAATTCTTCTGTATTACACGATATTATTTATTAAACAGAGATTTTTAATGGAATTTTAATGACATTTTAAAGTTTAAAAACTAAGACACATTAAGAAAATGCATATAAGACACACATACTACTTACAGATAAAACAAAATTCTCACGAGAAGTAACTCAGCACTGTTGAATAAATCGAAAAGTTTGGAAAATGGATCCTCTAATCGAAAGTGAAATTTTTCTCCAGAGATGAAGAATTTTCCGAAATCGAACAAGAAATATTTCGCTCTCTGCCACGACCACAACTACTCCAAAGATGGTGTCGAAGGTTAGTAACCCGTCAGTAACGTATTAATATTAAATTCACTTAATTAATAGAAGTTAAACTAGCTGTTTTTAATTCCAGAATAAGACTCCAGTTATATTGCATCCTTAAACATTGCCAGATAAAAATAAAGTGATAAAGCGTTTAAAATTCGAAGAATCTGACGACAGCGATGAAGATGAGGAGGAGAATGGTGAAGATGAGGATGAAGTGGGATTTAAGCTAGATCAAAGTGGGAAAATGACTGAATTTTCGGAATTTCGGAATTTCCAAATATTTCCAGGACGAAGAAAACTGAGAGCTTTCCAAGTATTTAGAAAATGTTCTAATTTTATTTTGAAACATTTCAACAAAAAAGCATTTAAGTGACACATTTATTCGTCTTAATTTTTGAGGAACAAAATTTGAAATCAAAAGTTTATGAATTTTTTCAATTTGAAATTTCGTTTTAAGCTTGTGAAACAAAAAAAAAAAAAAATCTCAATTACTTCTTTTNAACATTTCAACAAAAAAGCGCTGACATTTAAGTGACACATTTATTCGTCTTAATTTTTGAGGAACAAAATTTGAAATCAAAAGTTTATGAATTTTTTCAATTTGAAATTTCGTTTTAAGCTTGTGAAACAAAAAAAAAAAAAAATCTCAATTACTTCTTTTCAATAAAGAAATAACATGAATATCTAAAAAAATTGAATCTTTTTTTTTTCATTCCTGTTTCTTTTAAGACTATATTCAAACATAATTTCATCTCATTCTTTTCTTACCTATCTGCTTCTCATTAAATACCAATATTGATAATAATAATAATAATGATAATAATAATAACAACAATAATAATAATAATAGTAACAATAATAATAATGATAATAATAATAATAACAATAATAATAATAACAGTAACAATAATAATAATGATAATAATAATAATAACAATAATAATAATAAAATGGGAATTAAAAATTGTAAAGTCCGCAATTCAACAAAATAATAAAACTAGCTACTGTAGAAAATTTAAAATGAAATCCTAAATCACTCAAATAAATCTTTTATCTTATTTTTTTTTTTTTTTTTTTATCTCTCTCTCCACTACTACTACTACTACTACTAATAATAATAATAATACCGATAAAAACAATAACAATAATCATAATAATAGTAAATGATAAAAATTTAATTTAAAACCTAAAATTAGCTACTGTGAGAAATTTCAAAAAAAAAAAAAAAAGAACTAACAAATATTAAAAACTAAACAAGCAATCTCAGTCAGACTAATTGCACTGCGAACAATTTACTTTCTGAAATTATAACCAAACCTATACATACATATACATATACACACACACACACACACATATACACACACACACACACACACACACATACACACACATACACACACACACACATACATACACACACACACACACATATATATATGTATAATATATAATTGCTACATTAATATAGAGAGTGAGTAAGAGAGGTGTTAGAATCTCTCACACATCCACCAATAAAAAAAAAAAAAAAAAAAAAAAAAAAAAT
>RCAB01000349.1:13219-68439 GCA_003640385.1 Setaria digitata
AAAATAAAGGAAAAAAAAAAAACAAAAAATGCCAATTGTCACGTAAGCTAATCCATTCCAAACTCATCTATGCATCTTACCATGTTAAATCCATCATCATCATCAGTCATCATCATTAGCAGCATTGTTGTTGTCATTTATCATTATCATTATCCGTTATCATTACCATTATCATTATCATTATCATTATTACACATAGATTATTCTCTTCATTCAGCAACATTTCTTAAGTCTTTTTCTTGTATATACATAACATATATATATGCTTTTTTTTTTTTTTTTTTTTGTTATCTCAAATCTACAATCTTCCTTTGTTCATTTTTTTTTCTTCTCCTGCTTTCTTCTGTTTTGTTTTTTTGTTTTTTTTTTTTTTTTTTTTTTGCATGTTTTAATTTAGTTAGCACGAACAAAATTTTATAGCAACTATGAGTTGGGTGGGAGCTGATAAAAGCATTCCAAAGCAAATTCTTCATTTAGCTTTTAAGTGTTGGCCAAAAAAAAGAAAAAGTTACAGGAAAATTTTGACATTTATTTAGATAGGATACCAATAAGGAAATGAATAAATAAACAAACCAGAACAATATTTTTTGTCAGTTCATAAGAACACAGATACAAACACACAAACACACACACACGCACACACACACACACACACACACACACGCACACACACACACACACACACATACACATACACACACATACACATAGACATAGACAAAAAAAAAAAAGCATTTCACAGAATACAAGAAGAAACCTAAAGGTTCAAGAACTGGAGATGCACACATTGGAAACAAAAGTAACATAATTTACAAGCTTGCAAGGTTGCAGTTAAAATGAAAATTTTAGTATTTGATCATTTCAAAAACTGATTCAGCATAAGTCAATTACATCCTTTCCCACATATAAGCGATGTCTTTTTTTTTTTTCGATGTTATTAAAATGCAGAGAAAAAGTCAGAAATCCTCTATGATACAAAGCCATTTGCAAAAAATATTCTATGAAGATCGAAATTCACTGAACACTCCAATACAGTGCACCTTTTTCTTCCTCCGCTATTTTTGAGACAAGAATAATAGAAAGTAATTTCAATTAAATAAACAATATACTCAAACACTAGTAAACATTTACAAAATTCTTGAAGATGAGGATTTCTAACAATAGAAAAATAAGTTATGTGAGTTCTAGTCTACTACCGTCTCTCTTAATTTTAAGGCAAAATATCCTGAATCAATAGGCTTTCTCTTTTTCCTGACAATCTTTGTTTTCTTCATTTGAAATTTCGACGCGATAAACCCAAGCAAGAAATCCCAAAATTATGATCGATAACACTTCTTTCTTTTCCCATATATAAAGTGGATCTACTGAATATTTCCGGAAGCTAGTGAAATCATGAAAACACTGGACGAGAACGACGTGACCGCTTTCTTTCCTTACACAGTCTACCTTCTCAGGATATTGTGCGAGCCACCAAATTTCGATACGAACCTTGATGAAAACCACCAGATGCCAATTGAGGCATTGTTCGACCCGCGCTATGCATTATGAGATTAATTGAATTTAATTCCTAAAAGAAAATATACAATTATCTTCTGCTGAAATGATAACAATCAGAATATGCAACCTGCTCACTTATATCTGGGTTGTTAGGAAACTCGAAAATTATAAAATGAACAATAGTTGGACGAATAAGAATCAAACACATATATTTACTTAATCTTTATTCATCTAATTTATTAAACAACTCATCTTAGACGTAATTGTTCTAAATCCATTTGTGCAGCAAAATTCATCATTCCTTAATAAATTTGGTAAGAAGACGGTCGCATGTTATTTCGAAGATAAAATCTTCCTTAAAAATATCCTTTCCCATTAGACCCATAATATTCGAATCTCGTCGCAAATATGAACTACTAGCATACATGTCACTGAAATCATAAGTGCTAACCCAACAAATAGTAAGACAATTTCCGTAAGAAACTTTTTCTCTTACTTTGACTGGTGTTTTATCGAAAATATATCTATATGGTCGAGACGGTGAGGACGGTAATGAAGAAGGCATTGGCGTCACGGTAATACGATCAGACACACTTCTTTGCGGTGACAAGCGATTACACTGAACCACTGGAATTGATAACAGAGAAATGCCACTCTGTAAAAAACAACTTGATAACATGCACGAGACTTCTTTTTTTACTTTATGAAGTAATTTCATTGTTCAACAACAGCTTTTTATCAGTAATAAGAAGAGATCCATCTTATAATCAAAAGCACTGGTGAAATATGATGAGACAAAAATAGAAATTTTGAAAAAACATTCATGCAATCTTGGAAGCCGTATTGTTAGTATACATAAGAACTTTTGAAAAGAACATTTTATATTAAAAAATATCTTGACAAACCAGTTAAAAAGCTACGTAACCTCTGCAAATCCAGGCTGTAATTTCTGGACGAATGATTTCACACGAGCAATGAAAACGTGATTGTAGTATTTGATGAGATCAATGTATTCAACGTTTTGATGTTCCGGTGTTGCTATACCAGTGGCAACTACACTAGAAGCTGATGATTCCGAACGAAACTTATCACCAGATGTCGAGCCGACAGAATCGTGGGAAGCACCGTCATCCAAAACAATCGGAAGTGAGCTGAATTTTTTCTTGTCCGAATAATTTAAAGACTTATTGAAATCTACAAAAAAAAAAAAAACTTAGTACGAAAAATCTGGATTTGCAGGAAGTGCTTGTATAAAAAAAGTTTTCTTTTACCTTCCATAAGCAAATGATAAGCTGAAGTCCTCCAAAATTATCCCAATTATTTAATTAGTTGAACTTACGAGGGACTCTTCACCAGAACTCGTCGGTATACACGCGAAGCAGCTTGAGGTTGATGGCGATAATGGTACATAATGTCATGAAAAGAAATATTTTGCTGACCAATTTTCGCTACCACGTATAAGCAACACATCAGATTCTGATCCAAATGTCTTCCAGCCATGAGGGATGTTTCTGTTCTCAAAACGTGCTCAAATAAGGTCCAAGCTCGCTGACGACCTTTTTCATCAAGACGCACGCGCTCACAAAGATCACGTAAACGAACTGCTGCCAAATAGTAAACCTAAATAATGTTATAAAAAACATGAGCATACATATAAGGATCCTCGATAAAAAAAAAAAAAAAAAAAAAACTACCGAGTAAAAAATTAAAAGCACCAAGTTTTAAATTACACAACATTTACCATATGCCCATACATTTTGAAGCAAATATGACAATACCATTATTGCTTGCTCAGTCGGTAGAAACTGAACAGAAGAAATAGGAGGTGTGAATATCGCAAAATTATTGAAACTACCTAATTAAGACTGCTTTAAGTTGTGCTTAAAATTGTTACCATTCTCATAGTGATAATCGCTGCAGATATTTTGTAAATAGAATCAAAAATAAATCTCGAAAGTAAACATACCTTGCGAAAAAATAACAGTGTAGCAGATATTGGTGCTGAACTTTCAGTATCAGGAGCTCGTCGTTTTACAGCAACACACGAGGAGTCATCATCATCAAACTCAAGACGACGTTTCGCTGCTTCAAAAAATCAAAATTACTCGACTGGTTGAAATCAAATAACAGAAAATGTTTTTGAAATTTACCAAGCGGTTTGATAGGTGACAAGGTGTAACGCTGTGAAAGAGATGGCTGTCTCATAGAATATCCTTCAACGCTTTCCAGTGAGACTGCTTGACTTGATGGTACACCATCGGCACGTCGATGTAAACTGGGCCACAATGGTGAATCTAAACTCCATGCAAATTCCTCCAATACTCGTTCCTCAACCTATAAACCGAAACACCGGTTATAAATTTTTGAGTGAGAACGACACGGTACCAGGTAGCTGAAATGTAGAAATAGATCACTACAGTTCACAGATCATTTAAGCAGCTTCTTACAACTCAAAAATAAAACCTTCAATGTAATCCAATCCAAGTAAAATTGATACCTTATTAAGATGTTTAACCATTTCACGTGACAAGGAAGAATCAGCTCGAATGATAAGCTCAATAACTTTATAAAAATGTATAGCGGATAGTTTCATAATTTCCAAACTCCACGGAAATTCTCGTATACTTTCATATGTAAAAAGAACTAACTGAAGCGAGCAGACATATAATGCCTTCAAGAAATCCTCTCTGAGTAATACGGCCTATAATTTGTATATTTAGCTAATTTCATAGAAAAAACGAAATCAATAAAAAATTAAATTTTCTTCAGTTAATTGTAAAACTTATTTCACAGACAAGAAACATATGAAGCTTACACTGAGTTTTGCGATACTTCCACTTCCCAAACGATCTTTTTCCGAAAGAGCAATCTTGTGCAAAAAACGAAAGAACAAACATTCCGTATTACTCTTCCGAACCGCAAACATTTCGTGAAAAGTAGTATCATATTCAACTCCTTCTGACTGTCCTTCATTTTCTACAACTTCTTCTAAGCGTTCGCTCAATTGAGAAACTGAAAGGAATGTTAAAATGCATTTTTCACAACAAATCTAGGCATATGAAATAATTACTAAACCTCCCTCTACCAACTACCTAATCATTTTTACTCCAGTTAATCAAATGCAAAACAACACATCGTATCTTACCGTTTTGAAAACCCACTCACTAATATGTTGGTTTACCTCACTTTGGAAATATTAAGAAATTATAATCACCAATACTCGTAATTTTCGTCATTGGATCTTGACAACTGTGGCATAAAATCCCTTCTACTTCGACATCCATTCTCTTCCAATTGTCTTGGAGTAATGCTTCTAATTTCGACGCATTATACAAAGAAGCAGCAACCGGAGTGGCTGGACAATACTGAAAAAAAAATAGTTGAAAAAATAAATAACCTTAACATATGTACTACAAAGAAATCGAAAAATGGAAAACGGTACTAGAAAGAAAAAAACCACGCTGAAAAGTAATGATAAGTAAAGCAATTCTGTCGAAGGTTGGGACTCTAAGAAAGCATGAAGGATGGAGCATTATATGGTTAAAAGAGATGCTTATTAGCTGCTTTAATTGGGGACGAAGTTCGAGTTTTTATGTATTTACATGGCTTTAAATTTATCTTCAACACTCAAACCAACAATATTTATCCAAAAGCATATTTCATATGCAAAGTATGACTTTAGCCACTTTGAAAAATACTCAACTACAAAAATTAGAAAACACAGTCAAGCAAAGTTTTCTTCCTTTATCAACTTTATATTGAATAATTTAAACAGAGAGAGAGAAAAAAGAAAATGAGCACCTGCTCAGCAGATATAACGTATCCACGACCACTCAATGGCGTCCTTTGCTGTCTTTGATCTTGCAGTCGCTCTAAACAACTTTGGGTACTTAAACGCAATAACATATCTGCATCAACGAGATTGTCACCATCTTCTGAACGTCTAAGACGTTGCACTGCACATTCTGAAACATTGCGTCCATTTCAGCTCTGAGTTAAGTTTAGCTGATTTAAGATATAACAAAAGAAAAGGAAAGCTCTATTATACATTTCGTTAAACAATTACTTATTTAAAACAAGGTAAATAGTTATTATCTAACAGCATCATGCTAAGCTGTTTAAATACTCAAAGTTATTTGGAAGTAAATGAAAGGACATAAGCTTGAGAAACTACAAAATTCTACTTATATAAGAGGTAAGATTGAAACTACTCAACAGTTTCAACAAGTCGATTTCTGCACGCTCAAATTGTCATGAAGCTGCCTGGGAAAAATATTACTGAATACAGACTCTAGCTCGCTCTTAGAAACGTTTAGACCCATTACTTTTTTTTTTTTTCATCCTAATATAATCAGACACAGTTATCTGAAAGCACTTAAGAAACTTGGTATCAAAGAATAGTTACTATATATTATTAACAACATGTTAAATCCCTAAGGAAAACAAAACTATACAGTGCTACCCCCTATTTTTGTAATTTCAACTGTACTAGATGACGCAAAACTAGTTCCAGGTCGGCTTTCTAAAAGACCATGTATACCATCATATGCTTCATCGAACACCACAGAAATATCTGATGGCAAGAACATCCTTTCATCCATTTCTCCTCTTTTCACGATCAGCTCCTCATACATTTTATCCAGTTTTTTCCTAAAAAAAAAATATGAAGAATATGCACATAAAGAAACAAGCAAAAAAATATTTAAAAATTCTTTGTTGTCTTGAATGGGAATGAAACGCAAAATGGACCATATCGTTTCAAGCATTAGCCTATAATGGTTCCACTATAGAATCCCCTTGGGCTGGATTCCAGTGGCATTCATTTATTGATAAATTGATGAATTTGCATTTCAATGGTATTTACTTATTGATAAATTCATTGGCAACAAAATTAGTTAAATCCTCGGCAGCTTCAATTGTTTTTTCTTCTGACATTTTACGCATTCGCGGAAGCCAACAATGTGTTCGGAAATGCTTTGCATCAAGCACAACACCCTCAAAAATTTGACACAGTGTTTCCAGTATAGAATCTTCTTCGGGTTGCATTTCAATGGCATTTACTGAAAAGGATTCATAGCAACCGATAAAATAATAACCATGGAATGAGATAATCAACCATCTGCCAAGGACAACATATGCTAAAGCGACTACATGCAAGAGTACAGTAAGAAATGAGGATTAACAGCCCAGAAAGATATATCCAAAACGAAATATGATCAAAACCAATCAACAATGCTCCAAGACAAAAAAAAAAACTTTTAAAAAAGCTTACTGAAATCGCCGTCTAACAAGCTAGATAATTCGGAGCGCCGAAGATCTTGAAAGATGAAGTCCACTGTGCAAAGCAAAAGATGGAAACTGTTCATTAGATCATTGCTATTGAACTGCTCTATAAACATCATTTTCTTTGGGAACATCATAAACCAAATTCAAACTACTTCATTCAGTTACTAGTTTCAACTTTCGCGACTCTATCTAGCAAAGTCTTAAGGCATTTAAAAAAAATACATACATCTTCAATAATCAGATGTTATACTTCTTATACTGCTGTAAATTACTTAAAATGGTTATTAAATTATTTCATTTAACCAATGCCATACGAAGCTGTGGACTGTTCAAAAAGATTGTGACCATAAGCTAGGATTTCACTTTAAGTTTTCAGTTGCAGTACATGTAACCATTTAATGCTACGGTCAAGTAAGATTATCTTGTAAGTAGTACTTTCGTTTTCTGGATACAAAGTTTCAATTAAGTGTGAACAATTTACAACTATTTACAAACAAAAGTGGGGCGAAACGAAGGATCAAAATCCAAGTACTAACTTCGCATCACAATGAATAGCGTCCAAAGTAATGAAAAGAGCTTCTTGCAATTGAGACCTTTCGTACTGTCATCGTTACTACATGGTGGTGCAAATATCTTCCGGAAGATCGGTAATAGTTTCTTAAAAACAACTGCTACAACTGCAAGTGAAGACTGTACTCGATTGATATGATCCTTCAAGCGCCGCGGCCCGTTCACCATTTCCACCCATTTGGTAACTTTTTCGAAAAATTCAAGCACACTACAATTAATGTATTGAAGAACTTTATTTGATATGGTTTGCCAAAAAATCAAGCTCTCAGTCATATTACGAGAATGATCAAGCAACAGATCAAATGAATTCTCAATTGATTAACCTGTAAAGAGTTTTTTTCTTCCATTTTTTTGTATAAATTCATATTAGTGCAAGTATTAGCATGTTTTTGCTACTTCTGCCACGATGAGAGAGATACTTTAAATGATGGCATCCGTAAAAGAAAAGAAGCCAGTGGTAAAGATAATGCTTGGAACAAAACTAATACCTAATCTTACAAATCCTGAGAAGTTTCGCTAAAGAATATTTTTTCGGCGTCGCACGTTCTAGTAGACTACCTTGCCACATCGAAAGGTAGATAGAACAGGAGTACCAGGCTGACTGTTTTCCCTGCAAAAAAAAAGACATTCTTCGACTTTTAAGATAGTGTAATTAAAAATTTAAGAATCCTGAATTTTAAAAGAAAACGGCTCTGACAAGAAAACAAATGATTTTGGGATTTAAATAAAAACCTACGCCATATACAGAGTTTAATGTCTTCCGCTAACAACTGTTACGATTACACTTTATCAAAATGAACGAAAAAATCGAATAAAATTAATTCATAAATTTTCTTTAGCTTTTTTAGAAACTAAATGCACCCATAAAAAAAGAAACCAAACCTCTAAAACGTACTGTTTCCCGACAGTATCATATTGCTTCCAAGCTTTTTCAATAAAATCTTCACTCATTTCAGGATCCAGCTGTCTGCAGATGTTTAAAAATGCTGTTGACGGTTCTGGATGTAGGTCGTCCGTCGTTTCACTTTGTCCTGTTGGTGGAGATCTACTGAAAGTTTCACTTTTCGCATCATTATCCTCCGCCATTTTAGCAAGCCTGAAATTTTCATATAATTCATAAAAAACAAATTTCTATCATTTTGGGTATAGCTACTTTAAGGATAGATTCAAATAAAGATTAGAACCTCAACAGCTCAATAATGATTCTGACTGTCCCAGATTTCAAATTCATCCAAATTAGAAAAAGACAAATTTTAGCGCCAAAATTAATATCCAAGTAATGAAATACGAATTTAAAAGTGTCATAATAATGGAAAATAAAAGCTCAGTTAGTAGCAAAACCATCTTCTAGATTTAACTACAAATGATATTTTAAACGACGAAAACAAATTCGAGTTTGATTCCAGTGCTTAGAAAATAATGTGTGATGCTAAATTTTACAAATTTTAAATTCCAGTTATGCAAATACTTATTAATTTAAGATCGTTCGACCCACTAGCGCCTATTACTGAATTCCTGGCTGACATAACCAGAACCTATAACATCCGATCACCGGGTACTCCGGAACGTCCACCCGGTTTCTACCGTAACCACATCAAGATGCCCACCCGGACTCCCCCGGTATTCCACGGGACCATTAATACAAAACCAAAAATTGCGCCACAAATGAAATAGCATACGGTTGGGATACATTATGCGATAAATTTATTCGCCATGAAACTAGACAAAAAAAGTACTGTTGTATCATTCTGAGCTATACATTAAAGTTGTAAGAAAAGAGTACATTTTATGAGGAGAATTGAAGATTTTTAAAATGCAAAAAGAAAACTTCATTTGAGAGATAGAAGAAATGGAATGAATAATAGGAAGGAAAGGATGATGTTGGACAATTTTTAACATTGAAGAGAAGAGTTATTGAAGAAGGCTGAAAAAATATAACGGTATAAATGTGCAATTAGAGATTAGTAAAATTAATTAGACAGTAATATGTTTTCGTTATAACACTGAAAAAGAGTGTGCTTTGATAGAATGCGCATGCACTATTGGAGCAGATGCTTGTACAAATTTCGTAAGAGTGGGAAGGAAAAGATGAAATCAGTGAAGTTTGCAAAAAAAAAGTAGGCAGAGTGTCAGTGTGACTGTTCCGTTTCTGGATGTAACATATTCCGGTTACTGACGTGGCATTATGTGATTGCCTAGTAGGTTACGTGACATGTTCCGCTTACTGACATTGTGGTGTGTGCTTATTCCGTACCTTTACGTGATATAATCCGACTATTGACGTGTCATCATCCGTACGTGATATATTCCGCTTA
Organism: Setaria digitata; assembly: GCA_003640385.1. NCBI lineage: Eukaryota > Metazoa > Nematoda > Chromadorea > Rhabditida > Setariidae > Setaria > Setaria digitata. The sequence continues at coordinate 22,888 of RCAB01000349.1, forward strand.
CTAATATAGCAAGTATACTTACTAACGTTACTGACACATGTCATAGCAGTTGGTGGTAGCTTCTTTTCTGTACGTGTTGTAATCCGGTTTCTGACGTAACAGTATATGCTTGTTCGGGATCCTATACATGATATAACCCGATGATTGTTAGCTTAATAAGTATTTTTAAAGTTCAACTCAAGATTGCTTACTTGTTCATGGATATTTTTTATATGTTGTATATATTTAGTAATTTCCCTTATAATTATTTTTTTCCCTTACATTCCAAAAAGTTAGAAGTAATTACAATAAAATGTTAAGATATCTGCAACTTATAACTACTTCTAATACACACTTTTTATTTTATTATTGTTTTTTCGCTTTTTTTTTTTTTCAATTTTGTATTAAATTTGCATGAGAGATTTTTTTTTCTAATATTATTTTGCATACCATCGAGACTAATCTGTCAGTAGCAACTCGGCAACTTAACATAGACATGGTTTGGTTCTGAAATTAAATTTTTTTCCTTGGAATGAATCATAGTTGAAGTGAATAAGATTGAATTCAATTCGTCCTAGATCAGTTGAATGGAAAATTAGTTGTGTACTTGTTCAAGCATCAGAATTGTTATTTATTCTGTTACAGTGTAATTTAACATTAGTAAAATTAAATTGAAGATGTATTGAAGTAATCGCTTTAAATTCAGTTTTTTTGCTCTCAGGAAAACATAATGATGACCAGTTTAAATTTTTGATTTTGACGATATTACAATTTGGAATATTCTGGATGAAGGGAATTTAGTTGGTCGACAACCATGTTAGCTCAAGATTTCCTGAAAAAGGATGAGCGTAGCTTCGTGCCCACCTCTTCGTCTAAGTAAGTTAAAAATTCGATTTAAATACCGAAAGCGAAAAAACGGCCATATCAAAAATTTTGATTGAGTGAAATTTGATGTGGTCTTATTTAAAGTAACAAATTCACTAAGTATGTTTTCTTTTTGTCATTATCTAGTTACTGCTCACTTTCTTTTTAGTTTGAAACTGATGATTGGTATTATGTTAGATAGAAGTGTTATTGGTTAGAAAAATAACNCCGAAAGCGAAAAAACGGCCATATCATTTGATTGAGTGAAATTTGATGTGGTCTTATTTAAAGTAACAAATTCACTAAGTATGTTTTCTTTTTGTCATTATCTAGTTACTGCTCACTTTCTTTTTAGTTTGAAACTGATGATTGGTATTATGTTAGATAGAAGTGTTATTGGTTAGAAAAATAACTCACGCCAACAAAGAAATAGTATTTTGTATGAATCAATAATATCCTTCAAATTTGACTGAACAAAGTTTTTGAAATTGATGATCTGAATTAGTAATCTGTTAAGAAATGTTATGTGACCTAAAAAAAACAATCATTCGATAAAATGTGGATTTTCTTTCTCTTTTTTTTTTCTGTTTTTGGCTAGCAGCGTTGAGACTTGAAATTCGACGATCAGGACATATTGTAGGTCAGCATTTTATTTTGGCTTGTTGATAATTGTCAAATTTCTCCGGTGTATTGGAATATTTGTCACCGATGCATTAGCCAAACAAGTTCATGTTGTTAGCCTGTTATGGCTATTCAAATTAGTGTAAGTTACTTTTCAAATGTTAAAAAACAGTTGGCTTCTTCTTATTTGTTTCCGATTGTTCATCGTTATCTCCGAAAATTTTATATTTGTTAGTAGCAATAATAATGCATTAAAAATTATTTGGTGGAAAATGGAAGATGTAATTTTTTTGGCTGGACAGATTGCTAGGACCGTTTTATTATTCATTTTGTAAAAAAGACTTCTCTGAGGGAATAGTATGAAGGATTGTTGCTTGTCTTAAATTTATAACCGAATAATTGTTATCAATTTAGTGCTTCATTTATTCTTCTACCGCTGCAAAAACCATTCCATCATGGAAAGTCGTTAAAAAGAATTTTGGTAAGTATTATTCTACTTATATCTTCGTTGAAATATGCTAATGTTTTGTTTTTATAGCTTATTTAGTGATTTAAATGGTTTTGACATCTATCGATATAAAGTATGGCTGTAAATATCATAGAAAATCAGTAACCTTTTCCAGAGCATTAGGATAGCACAACTGGCGTTATGGAATTGTGTAATCGAAGTAACATGGTTCTATGGTATTACATTTTGTGGGCCACTGAGGTGTGACGTTTTTCTGTTAGGAACTTTAACGTTTTTTTTCATTTGTATAATGGCTGCATTTATATGAAAAATAGAGTTGTGTTAATAAATTAGTGAGATTATGTTATACTTATTATTAAAGAAATATAATTTCCTCAAAATCCGAAACTTTTGCAAAAATGTTTTGATTACATTTGCTTGGTAATAGAGGTAGGTAAATGCATGCAAAAATGTTTTTGCTCTAATGCGTATTTTTCAGATCCATATTGGTATTCGAACAAAGTCCATCGGTTGTTATGGTTGCTTTGTTAACTTTATTGAAAGGTAGTAGCTCATCATCGAAAACTCGTGGAGTTATTGCGCTACTCTTGGGTTATCTTTCTTTAATTTTAATGGACAGTGATGCTACGGTCGAAACAGATCATAGTAAATTTTATTTTCGTATGGATCCTTCATTTTTAATGCTACATTGATTGATTGTTTACTTAATTTTAGGTAATTCAATTGAATTGTGTGGCATTCCTTGTATACGTTATCCGTATGGAAAATCATATTCAATCATTATTTGTATTAAAGTTTTAACAAGTAAAATTCATTCTTTATAATTAGACAAGCGGCTTTTTTTTTTTGAATTATCATTTCAGGATCTTCACATAGCCATCAAAGTGTGCTAAATCATTTATTCTATCATTTTATCCATAATTCAGGAGTTTCGGATCATAAGGTATCTTTTTCATCCCTCATTATTTGCCATTTTATTCAAATTATAGTTTTCAGTTAACTATTGAACTGAGAACGTCACTTTATTTGATGGAGTTCTTCTTTCCATCAGTAGCGTTATCGCCTACATGACTGCTTTAGAGTGTTTGATAAATACGTGTGCTTGGAATTGTTTTATTTGATGGGGCCATTCATAGGACGAGCAGGATCGTCTTCCTTGGTTCTGGAATGTTATTTCTTTGGCGTGTTTGGTAGTTTGGTAGTTGCAGATCCACGTTTCCTTGGTCCCTAGCTAACCATTATTTTTATAACACCACCATAATATGTCCAATTCGCATTTTTCTGTGAACAAATTAAAAAATGAAAATTAGATTTTCATCTGTGTTATGTCAGAATTATTTGAGGGAGGTATTATTTTGTTGATGTTTGCGGTTTTGATAAAAATGGCATACGATTCATCATTTCGGCACTTAGCAGTGGAAATTGGTGGTCCAAAGAGGCTTTATTCATTGGTAACACTTTTTTCCGCGATATTCTTGACACCAGTGGCAATTCTTGCTTTCGGGATGGGCGAGGTCAGCTTTTTTTGATCGTTCTTTTTTTGATTGAAAACTTTATTTTTCTCCATATTTACGATTTGGATATTTTGAATAGTCCAAAAGAAAGTCTGTTGAAAAATAGAGTTTGCTCATTTACTAAGCTCAGTTGTTTTCTGGCTGGAATTAAAAAGTTTATTCTTTTGCAGATGAATAAAATGAAGGGTAAAGCTACTTACAACTATTAGTGCAAAGATTAAATATAGAAACTGTTCTATATGTCTCTAAAAAAATACATCATTGAGACTTCCTTAAGAGATGTTAGCCAAATTCTGCCCTTCATCACCGATAACTATATTAAAGGCATATATCACTTCTTTTGTCGATTTCGTTCTTCTTTTGTTCTTGGCATCAGTATTCATAATGGTTTTCGATTTCTATACAGAATCATTTTGTTTCCAGGTATTTTTTTTTTCCTTTAAACTCTCACTGATTCTGCATTTACTTATAGAATCATTCTGAGCTTTTTTTGCTGTAGTCAAATTCTTATAGCTGTTGTTTAAAGATCTGATTTAGTTATTATTTCAATTGGATTTTTGTTTCATTTCTCTGACAAAGCACTGACTGATTAGGTGGGAGTTCCAAAATCCAAATTTATATTTTTTTCGAAATGCAAAAAGAAGTTTTCTCTAAATTTCTGTTTTTGGATTAACGATTATTTCAGCATGTAGCTGATCCGGTGTTATCATCAGCACGTTGGAGTCCGATGGTAATGTTTGTTTGTGCCTTTATATTCGCTTCAGCCTGGTATACGGGTGCGGCTCATTATGACGCTCACACTATTTCAGGAGGAGTATTATTGACGTTGTTCTGCTTCATTATCGGTAGGTTATTTTATTATATAATAATTGTTCCATTTAGAAGAGCTTTACCACATTTTGATGAGGTGACTGATTCTAAAACTACCATACATTTTCCAAAACTGTCAAGCAGGCTTGAGTTTAACATGTAAATCTAACATTCCGGTTTTGTTTGGAAGGTTTGCTAGCCAGATACTGAATTTAGTCTTGATATCACTAGTAAATATTCTTTTCTGAATGATGAGGTAAGATAAGTGACATTCTATAATTCATCTTTCTTTTAAATGTTTTGTTTCACAATGTATTTTAACTTTTTTCAAACAATTGTTTGTTTGAATTTAAAAGTATTTGTTGCTGGAAATTCTTTCTTTTCGAATAAAAACTTTCTTTTTATTTTTTCAAGAAAGTTATTTCAGCTTGTTTCGCCTTGACATCCTCAACTAGTCCACGTTCTAGAGGTGGATATTATGTTGGCTTATCGGACAATGGAATACCACTGTATACTTATGGTGAAGCATTCTTGCAGAAAACTTCGAGGTTTGATGTGTTAAAATAAGTCTTATTGTAATATCAACTTTCCATCATTTATTAAAATATCCTGATCCTTTTTACATGGTTGAAACAGTTTCATAGTTTATCACGTTCATGGTGTAAAACATTAGGTCAGCTAGGGTTGAAGTAATTTAAACAACGACAGAACTGATGTCTGAAGTTTTTTTTTTCTGTTTATTGAAATTAATGATGTTTTGTCATCCTTACCAGATAATGCATCGGAGGTTCCACAATCTGTCTATTTATGTAGTCGTCTCTATTGCTCATAGCCATATATTAAAATAATTTATTTTCAGATCAGTGATGTTGTTGATCAAAGAAACTTTAGGAGAAATATTAATGAATACTGATTCACGTAGAATTTTCTGGTTTCTTTGTGCTAATTTGGTACTTCCTTTTATTGCTGCGACTTTTTCTTATATTTTTTAATTATTAGATTTATCATATTTAACGCTGTTTCACCACTGTATTGAATTGGCAATTTTGCAGTCATTCTGTGGAATTGAATTTTTATACGGATTCTGGACGAATAGTCTTGGATTAATATCGGATGGTTTCCATATGCTTTTCGATTGCTCGGCACTTGTATATTTTTATTGTGTTCCTTGATACAACTTTATTTTGTAAAAGGAAAATTTGATTGTCGATCCGGTGTTATTATTTTCCTTCAGCATCTCTTTATCTACTTCAGGTAATGGGTCTTGTTGCTTCTGTTATGTCACGATGGCCTTCTTCCAAATATTATTCTTATGGATATGGGCGAGTGGAAGTGCTTTCAGGTGAATGTAATTTACAATTGGAGATCAAGACTTTGATTTAAACCTTACTGCAAGAATTGAAATTTAAGCATATATATAAGCATATAAGCCGTTTTCAAATCATTATTGCACATAACCATTTTGTATTTGAATAGTGAATAAATCATATTTTGCTTTAAAACTTAGTAAATACTGAAGAAGTCGAATATCACGTTATGATTTCCAGGGTTTATAAACGCTTTGTTCCTTATTGTTATTGCGTTTTTTATATTCTTGGAAGCATTGGAACGCTTGTATGATCCACCAGATATCAGCACTGATAAATTAATGGTAGGATTCCTTTTGGACTTTCCTCCGATGTTTTATTTGTCGATTTATTTATTTATTTATTTATTTTTTGACTTGACATTTCAAGCTTTTGAAATGATCCATTCACTGATCATAAAACCGGTTGTAATTGCGCAGGATTAGCTCTAAGTATGGTCTTGCGCATAGCTTCGAAAAAAGAACTTTTATTGATTTTTTAATCATTAATTTACCAGTAATTCTTCTGTGTTGCAAAATTATCAAATCAACAGAGCTTTTGAGTCAGGTATACGGCATAAGTCAGTTATTCTTTGACGCTTCAAGAGAGGAAAGCATTTGATTAACTATTACACTTCATTCTACAGAAGCTAATTTTTCATTTGAACTGAGTTTAGTTTAACCTTTTTTCGACACTGCAAATATATGTTGGAGATATGACGAAATGGTTTTTGACGGTTAATCTGCCGGTGTTTCATCTTTCATATTTGATTTAGGTAGTGGCAGTTGCTGGTCTGATAGTGAATATTTTTGGTATGTTTGCATTTCACGGTGCAACTCATGCTCACTCTCATGGAGATAGTAGTAGTCATTCGCATAACGATGTTTCTCAACATTCGCATTCTCATTCTCACTCACATTCACATTCACATTCACATGGTGAAGCAAATGCTAATATGCAAGGTTTACCTATTTTCCGTTTTTATGTACAATGATCTAACTGTGTTATTTCACAGCAGCTAAAAGCAAAGGAATTATTTAACTTTATCAAAGATTTATCATATAAATTTAAATAGCTAAGCTGTACTATCTTCCTATAATTGCAGGTGTCTTCTTACACGTCCTTGCTGATACGCTTGGTTCCGTGTTTGTTATAATTAGTACCCTTATGATTCAAAATTTCGGTTGGAAATGGGTCGATCCATTGTGTTCGTTGATTTTGTCAGTGCTTATTCTTGGTTCCGTAATACCACTGTTAAAACAGTCAATGGCTACGTTAATGCAAAATATACCACCACAAACAGAGGAAGAGTTTGAGCACGTATTGCTTGAGGTTTTTTTCTTATTCTTTCTTTTATGTTAGTGCAAATTATGTTTAAATTCAAAACTTAGATTCTGTTTGTAGATTGCAAACATCGAAGGTGTGATATCCTATTCTAACTTCCATTTATGGCAGCTTAAATCTGTCGTCAGTGTTGTATCCTTGCATGTTCAAGTGAGCGATGATGCAAATGATCAAATTATACGATTGAAAGTTCTGAAAATTTTAAAATCAATCAATATCACTCAAGCATGTGTTCAGGTATATGATTCTTTATATATTTGTTAGCTTAACAGACCTTTTGTTTATACATTCTGTTTTTCTGAACTTCAAATATTTCGATGGTTGCAAAGTTTTATGGATCATTCCAGTTCACTTAAATATAAAACATGAACATTAATAATCTGACAGCTAGTAAGCTGGAGTGGTTTATCCTCAATACATTTTTGCATGTGCTCCGTCAAATATTTAGGTGGTTCTGTAAATGTGCAAATTTGCTTCTCTTTTTTGATTTCGAAATTTTAAGCTATTTTAGGTTGAAAAGGAAATTTTTTTCAACCGGATACGGACGCTTTGTCCATCGTATAAAATTCCACATCGTATAACGAAAGGTGTTTCAATTGGTCACACTTCTGCTTCTGATGGTTGCTCTCATCATAGTGGAGACCGTAATAGATCACATAGTGCAGAACATGTTATGGTTAATACTAACAAAATCTTCATCTGAAATCATAATTTTTACAAGAAATTTTTAATGATCTTTACGTATTCTCTTTTTCCTTTTCTTTGGGAATTTCCAGCTTCTCAATTAATCTATGGAGGACTTAATGAAAGGAAAATTTCTTCTTTTTAGCAAAAATTAATCTATGTGCTAACTCTAGCTAAACTCATATGCAGCCAAAACTTTTGGAATTTTCACCTAAAATTTAAAATTTTTTCGAAACACATATAGTTGTCGTACAAATCAACTTTCAGGATGGAGCAGCAGTGAACGGTGATCAGCTAGATAGGAATTATAGTTACTTTTATTGTTAAGCATAATTTCAATAGTACTACTAACTTTGTTTTTGTATAAAAAACAGCACTTTGTTACGCGGTTTTATACATGGGAATTGTTGTTATTATTTCTTATGTTTTCTTTCTTCCGTTTTCTTCTTTTCTTTAATTTGATTTTGAGCTACGCAGTTATGCAGTGTAAGTTCGGTAAAAAATTGTTATAAAAAAGTTATTCACGATTAATCAGTTGTTTTATCAGTTTCCACAGAGATTTTGTGGTCTTGCTGTGATGATATATTTTTTTATGGTTTTCTTTTACTTCATTTTCTTTTTCCGGTCTGTTTTTGTCCAATTTTATTGAAAATTTAAAACCAAGAACAGTAGTTATTTAATTGAAATTGTTTATTGTGAAAAATTAATCAGTCATTTTTTCAAATTTTTGTCAACTATAACTTTTCTGAGATATATGTATAAAGAATTCCTTGGATAAATCTTTTTCTTTTATAAGGATTTTCAAATTCATATGTGGAAATTTAAATGAATATAAGTGATACATAGTATTACTGGTAGTTGAATATCTGTACTGATGGTGCTGGCAAGTGGTATTACTTTAAAATGCCAAATATATGTTTTATTTCAACTAAAAATAATCTTTAGGCATTGCTCTATATGGCGCTTATATTGGAATATGAATTTAGGTAACTTTTAGATAGTTTTAACGTCTTAGCATAATGTGATTTATTTATTCATTTTTTTTTTTTTTTAACAAGACAGTTTGTCATTGAATTTATTAGCAGTACTTCAAATGAGATGAAATAAATGTCATGCTGAAATGATTATTTTCAGTCTATGGTGAAGGTTTTTTTCTCCTGATTGACATTTTCGATGTGTATATTAGCTGAAAAGCTAATGCTAATAGTTAACTAAAAGTGATTATGCTATCTTGGATTTTTTTTTTTTTTTTTTTTTTTTTTCAAGCAGTTCGTAAATATTTCGTGTTATAAATTACTATTATTGTTTGCTTTGTAGTTAGAAATAAGCTGTAATAATCTTTAATATTAAAATTATTTTATTTGAGAAAAATAATTCATCACAAAAGGCAAATGAATATCAGCTCATCCTTCCATTTAATTTATCAAAAATTAGATTTTAAAATTGGAAAGAAACTAAAATTATAAAAGAAAAAAAAAAAAACCTCCAACATTTCTTTCTCAAAAAAAAAAAAAGATTTGATTACAACAAATTTCTAACTTTTTCTTTTTAGCTTTTACTTTGATAAGTATAATGTATAAAATAAAAAGTGGAAATTATGAGGAATGCAATTGGTAATATAATTCGAAAAATATAATCAACAATTTTAGCCAAAGCTGTTGGTTGTCGTTCCGGTAAATGAGCATAATAAGGCATTTCATTAAACCAGTGTGTTTTTTCGTTGCATTCATCACCAAAGCTCTGTAAAGTTTGAAAAATTAATTATCAAAAATTTCATTAATTTATGAAATTAAATTTTAGGAAATTTTTACTATCCATTAAATAGGCAGCATAATTTGAACCATTTTTTTTTTTTTTTTTCAAGATTTTATTTTATTTTATTTTTTCTATCATTGGATTTTATCTAATTTATGAAAGAAATAAAATATTTTACATATATTCTTTTCGGTGTTTTTTGTTTCTCCACTTCCTTCTTGCCAATGAAAACTGACTGTAAAACTATGAAAAAAGCAAATGCAACAATTTGTAAATTCCAAATATCAATCGCTTTTAGATATGATGTTCGTGTTACATTCCAATTATTACTGATAATCTGGAAGATGGTGCTAAATTTCAATTGATAAATGATATTCTTAACATTAGCATAATGCCTTGATTGATTTTGAAATTTTGAAATCGCTGCAAAAGGAAGCAAATATTTGCTGTATTGTAAATTTTTGAAAATTTAAATAGTGGAAAAAAAGAAAAAAACATTAAAAGAAATGGATAATTTATTTTAAATACTTTCATAATTTTTTGACAAAATTTGATGAATTAATAATTTCGAAATTTCTATTATCACTAATAGTATAGTTTTTCTTTTTTTTTTTTTTTTTTTTTTTTTCCATACAACAGCATACTTTTGTCTCATATTTCAGTATTACATAATTTTTGTAAAATTGTTGAAACATTTAAATAAAGCTTTTTTTTTCTTTTCTCAACTTTTAATGAATTATAAAAATTTAAAAAGAAATATAAAAAAGAAAATTAATTCAATACATACAATGATTAGTATGGTGAAAAAGGCTGTAGTACTGATAACAAAACGATGATTAGCTGAATTGTTTGTTGCCCAAAGTGATAACCATGAACAAAGAAATAGAATACCTGTTGGTGCATATAATCTCCAGATCCAGATCATTATTGATCTAGGTGATAGAGATGGAATTTGAGAGATTTAAAAAAAAAAAATTTTAAGTGGAATATTAACATTTTGCATAAAACAGTGATTTGAAAAAAAAAAAACAAAAAATGATGATAAAAGGAAGAAAAAAAAAAAGAAAAAGAAAAAATGATAAAAGGAAAAAAAAAAAAGTGAAATCTATGTGATATAGATAGAATTTTAAAGATTTAAAAAAAAAAAAAAAAAAAAGAAATAATAGTAATAATAATGATACTAGGAGAAAGATTTGATAAATAATTTGAATACTACATTAATTTTAATAAATTATATACAGTGTTTTTTTTTTTGATAGAATTTCAAGCATTTTTGTAATTTCATTCATTTTAAACGAGAAAATTTCAATTCCTTTGTATACTCTAAAATTTTCACTATTTTTTTCTCTTTAATGTTTTGAATTCATATTTTAAAAAAAAAAAAAAAAAAAAAAAGACAGTTATATTTTAAAAGAAAGAAGAAGTAGAAGAAAAATGCCTTTTTAGGCTCAAAATGATTGTTTTGCCAATTCGTTCACAGCCAAATACAATCCAAATACCCCATCCAGCATTTGATATTGTTACGGAAGTTATTCCTGTCCATTGAGCTCGAGAATCTTCTGAAATGAACTAATTCAAAAATAATTTTAATTACTTTTCCAAAAAAAAAAACGTTTTTTTTTCAGGTAAATTATTTATTTATTAAAAAAAAAAAAATTAATAATTGTTGTAAATAATCAATTATCGCTGAAATTGAATTCATTCTTTCATCAAAACAAAATTTATTATTTCAAATTCAATTATCATTATCATTATCATCCAAAAGTTAACTTTTTATGCATTATTATTTTTGCAAAAAAAAAAAAAAATCTTCTCATAGATCTGATTAAATTGTTCCAATTTCAAACTTATCTTTAGGTCAGAGCATTTTTATAAATTTCAAATGATCAATGATTACCATTGTAAAAGATTAATGAACAATTTCGTTCATCGAATGGAAAAGAATGTAAATCATGAATTTCCATCGTTTTCACCGACAATCTTCAATTTTTTATGATCAATTTTTTTTTTAATAGCAAATGAAGCAAATTAAAAAAAAAAAAAATTGTAAATTTTTTTTTCTTTTTTTTTAAATATCATTTTTTAATTTATTCATCTTTTTTCTTTCTTCCTCTCCTCAACAACATTTTTACCTCATTACCTTTTTAGCATCTATTTATTTTCTGTTTAGCTGAGCATTCCAAATTAGGAGATTTTAAAGATGTAACAAATCAATCTGTATGTTATTTTGGAAATGATACATAAAAAATTTTTACAAAATTCATTTCTAATTATTTAAGAGATTGAAAATAAAACTTGAAACAAAAAAAAAACCTTTGTGTCAGTTGAACCATCCCATTGCTATGTATTTCAGCGTCCTCTTTTCCAATCGTTCGAATTTCCAAAGCATTTAATATTGTTATTAATGGATTCCAAATATAGGAACCTGAAAATAAATCATCATTTTCTTTTTTTTTTTTTTTTTTCTGTGCCTAATTGATAAAAGATAACATTGAATTATCATCACTTCGAAAATGATAAATGATATGATAGCATATGTTTGATTGTTTTAAATTAGCAGAAAATTAATTGCATCCATCTTTTTCCTTTTTCTTTTTTTTTGTATTCTTCTACATTTTTCTCTTTCTCTCTCTCTCTCTCTCTTCTTTTCCTCCTGTAATTCACAAGAAAAAAAAAAAAAAAAAAAAAAAAGAAAAGAAAGGAAAAAGAAAGTTCCATTTTTAGAATTTGTTGGGAGGAAAAAAAAAAAGTTTAAAATTGAATTGAAATTATCGAACTTGAACGTAATCGAATACGAGCACCATTTGGTCGTTCTTTCTCATAAATCAATCTTGCTTCTACCCATTTTTGCCTTATTGTTAGCCAAAAATTACACTATAATACACACAATTTAATTGTTTCCTTCTTTCCTTTTCCTCTTTATTCTTTCAAAATTCTCAATAATTTCCACTTTTTCTTATATAATATATTATGTAAAAAATAATTTCATTATATACACGTATCACGTTTTATATCATTTAATTATATACACGTATCACGTTTTATAATCATTAATTATATACATGCATCACGTTTTATATCACTAGATACAGATAGATCTATCTATTTCATATTATATAAAACTTATCAGTTAAAAAAAAAAAAAAAACAAAAAACAAAAAAAAAAAGGATATGCTGAAAGTTTATTATTAACATATTTATTATCTATGAGAATCATAATTTATTCTCATTATTATTATTATTATTACTAGTTGTTTATTAATTGTTTGACCGATCAATTAATTAATTTATAATTATTAGTTTAAAAGTCAGACGAATTGTAGAGGAAATGGAACAGAAGATGAAATGGAAATAGGTGAAAGAAATTTTCGAATTTTACGATTTTTATTTTTTTCTTTTTGTTATTTGTTTTTTTTTTTTTCTTACTGTTTTTTCATCTGATTTTTTTTTTTTAGTTTCTATTTAAAAAAAAAAAAAAAAAAATTTTTTTTCTAACTTCATGTTCCATGTCATTCAATATGCGATCAATGGAAATGTGAACAGCAATGGTTATATTATCCGATGAATCTAAAAAAAAGAAATAGAAGTTTTTTTTTTTTTTCTTCAGCAAATTTATTGCAAATAATATGTGTTTGTTATTGCTAAAATGATTGCTAGTAAACGTACGTGTAGACGTGAATTACGTCTGAAGAAGCAGATGTATACGTCTGTCTGCGTAATCTCGCATGCTTATGGTAAATTTTTTTTTAGCGCATTGCAAACATCAACAATTTATACTGATAATATTATCAGTTAAGTGATAAAAAGAAAAAAAGATTAAATGTTCGAAAGAAAGGAGGAAGTTTAAGGGGATATGTATGATACGTGACCTCACGTATCATTAAATATTGATGTTAGAGCAAGTAGGAATATGATTTCGGCTTTTTCACGTAATGCGTGAAACGATAGTTGTAGAAATTTTCAGTGCAGAAAGAGAACTGCTTATGTTCATTTAAAGTTACTATCATTATCAGTATATCATGTGATTAATTTTTAGGTGTATATATATATATATATAATCCTAATAAGGTACATTTCCAGCTAAGAGACATTCTGGATGTTAGAATTTTAAAAAAAAATCATTTCATTGGTTTCTATGTTTCAATAAATCAATTTGTTAATTTTTTTTTTTTGAAAATGCAATACCTGGAAAACGATAATTGCGAAGTAAATTATCGATAATTTCACGATCACTCAGCAAATCCTTTCGTTTCGGCTCATCAGTCGATAATTGACCAATTCTTAAATTTTGAAATTTCCTTTTTAAACTTAAAAAACGAAATTTTGACAATTTTAAGAAATTAAGAAGGAATTTCGTTTTTCATTTAAATTTCATCAAATCTCTCGTATTACATAATGACATCTAAGCAATTTTTTCGTTTTTTTTTTTTTTAATTGGAAATTAAAGTTTTTTTTTTTTATTCATTTATAAAGCTAGAAATATATTGGCACTTTAAACTGGAATTATTAATCCAAAATTAAGTATAGCTTTAGAAAATTGGATAAAAATGTTTGATAAAATTTGAAATTGCTTAGCATTCTACCAAATTAGCTTTTTTTTTGTCGCATGTGAAAAAATTTTTATACTTTCAAATAAAAGCATTTAAAGGAAAAGAAAAAAACATATATTTATTCTTTTAATAAAAAAAAAAATTAGTGCATCATCAACTTCAAGAATCAATTCTACATTTAAGACTGCTCTTAAAAGTGCAAAATCATCAAACAGACTGAATAAATATTTATTAATTTCTTCGTCGGATGTAATTTTAAAATTGAATTAGAATTAGAATTTTGATTTTAGAGACAATTTTGGCTTTGCAGTTTTCTCTTCTTTTTTTCTTCCATTTTTTACCTCCTTTACTTTAATTTTTTTTTCCTCATCAGAATTTAATTTAATTTAAGAATGGTGAATTGTAATAAAATTTATTACAAATTTTTTAGCACAGTAGTTGCTGAGAAACATGTGGATAAATGTTGTAATATACTAATATTTTGTGCAAAAATGAACCATTCATTGATGGTATTTTACTTTTATTATAGATAAAGATAAATTGATTTGGATTAATTAAAAATAAATTTTATCTAGAGATCTTGATAAATGCTGAAAAGTTTTAATTAAATTTAATCCAAGTACGTCAGATATATTTTTAATAACAGGAAAAAAAACAAACAAACGCATATGGGGAAAAAAATTGTTGATGATTATATCAGAAAAAAAATAATGATTAGAAATTACCACTTTCATGGAAATTAATATTTTACAACGATTTTGAGAATGTAAATTTGTTTGGTGTAAAATTTACGAAGAAAAGAATTAGTGGTGAGTGAAAATTAATTGAATACTCAAAATCTAATCAAAATTGAGAAGAAAAAAGAAAGGTTGCAAGTTTTTACTGCCTTTTAAAATAACTGGAAGTTTATTGTCATCGAAAATTGAAAACTTCAAGACGCTGTTGTCAGTTGTAAAATATTCTCATTAAATGAGAGATTTCAAAAAATAAAAAAAATAAAATGAAAATGTTAGGACATATGCAGTTGATAAAGAATGATAGGAATTTTGATGCGAAGCAATTTCAATTTCGGTAATAACAATAAATAATTAATTGGCTGAATGAATTTTCCGGTCACTGACAACGATGAAACGATGAATGGCAAATAATATTGATAATCATTCATCATTTTATTTAATGAAATTATTTAGCGGTTGGTAAAAAAAAATGTAATAATTTAATAATTATTTTGTTTACTTTTAATGCACCACACTTTCTTTCCATTAAATTTTTATGAATAAAAGCAAAAAAAAAAAAGAAAAAAAAAAACCAATTTAAATGATATGATAAATAAACATACTCATCATCTCGATAAGTTTCCAATAAAGTTTCATTTCCAGTATATGCATTTGCGATTATAATATAATTAACAAATGAAAATCGTAAAAATGACAAAAACATTTTCCGTCCTTTTCTTTTTTTTCTCCTAAAAATATTGCAGAAAATGTGAAATTTCCCTTTCAGAAATTACAATAAGAAAGTTAGGCAAAATTAGAATGAATTTTTTGCGTTAATTAATAATATCAATTAATAATAGGTAATAATCGATAACAGTAATAATAGTCGCTAAAGGAACATACAAATATATTTATATGTTGTACGTGAAGAAAAAAAGCAATAACTGATCGATAAAGTCAACAAATGTTGACCTTTGGTAATTTTCTTTTTTGAAACAAATAATGAGTAATTAATTAAAATAATCAATCGTATTAATTTAACCGTAGCAGAAGCAACAGTAGCAATATTAGTAGTAGTAGTGGGTAGTAGAAGTAGGTGCTGATAAGAGAGAAGAATCACTCTTGGTGATAATATTAGATAACAGCAGAGATCCAAATAGGTTACCGAGGTTGATAAATTATGATGATGAAAAGTGAATTTCGTTGATGATATTAGCAGCACTGATGATGATGATGATAATAATAATAGTAATAATAATGATGATAATGGCGGAAATAATAATGATGAAGATCCATTTCACTGAACATGTAACAATAATACCATCTGTGAACAAAATGATGCCAAATGAGGACGATTATACTTAGGTTGTTGTTGTTGTTGTTGCTGTTGATATTATTAGGTAAAGGATGTTGACCCAACTCTTGAAGTTCATTAATTTAATCTGTAAAATGATTAATTTAACATATTCTTTAAAGAAATGATTAATTTGTAATTTTATATGAAACAATTAATTAACTGTTAACAAGCGATCATCAAATATGATTCAATAATTTATTGATTGAATCTAATACTTTATTATTATTATTATTATTACTGTTGTTGTTGTTATTATTATTATTATTATTATCATTTCATCCCATACCAAATTATTTGTAGCTTTTAGTTCAAATTTTAACGGAAAAAAAATTAAACTTTTTGTAAAATAAGAGAAAAAAGGTACGGAATAATTGAAAATTCCAATAGCATATGATTTCTTGGATAATTATGCATAAAAAACAAAAAGAAAAATGATGATAATGATTAATTTAATACTAATTTATTTCCAATTTTTAACTGAAATTTTAATCGAAAAGAATGAAATTTTTGTAGGGCAAAAAAAAAAAAAAAACGAAAAACAAAAAAGGAATAAAAAAAGTGAAAATTGAAATGGACGATAAAATGATAATGACGATTGAAATGATGAAAAAAGGTAATTGGAAAAAAATAAAGATAAAAATGTCATCAGGCTGATGACGAATTGCGCACATTTTTATTTCTAATTTTTTTCCTTTTTTTTTTCTTTTTTTTTTTTTTGCTTTTTCTTTTCATCCAAATTGCTGACATTATTTCTGCTCAAATGTATTTAAAATAATTTATTAGTATAATGAATCCATCGATATTATTGTATATTTCGGTGCCAATTTGAATTATTTTATTTTTTTTTATAAATAAAAGAAAATTTGGAAAAAAAAAAAAAAAAAAAGGAAAATGTTAGTACAAATTCGAATTAAATGGTTGCCTTCAACCTTGTTGAATTCTGAATCAAATTTCAAAAATGCGTACGATACCTGCCATGTTTTATTGCTAAAAATTTCATTTTTTTTGACCAATGAAATATTTTAATATGCAAACTTTTTTCCTATCTTCTCTCTCTCTCTCTCCCTCTTCCTTCCTCTCTCTTTCCACTTTTATTCTTGTTTTTTTTTTTTTTTTTTTTTTAAATCAATTTTAAAATAACATTGAAACTGTCAACAACAATTTACTTTTTTTTTTCCCCCTCCCATCTCTGCTTCGATGAGAATGAAAACGAGAAGAAATTAAATTACTGAAGAAAAAAAAAAAAAAAAAAAGAAACCTATTTCGTAAAAATGTTTACAAATAACTAATTATGTCATTACGTATGAATAAATATGCATGCGTGAAAAACATGAAGCGTATAACACGTACAAATCAACATGATGTAATTATTATAATTTACAGTAAAATTTTCGAAAAAAAAAAAAAAAAAAAAGAAATATAAAAAGCAATTACAATTTTTAAAAATTGCTAATCAAACAAATGAATGCGAAATTATAAAGGATGAGAGGGAATTACAGAAAGATTTGTTGCATTGCAAAATATTCAATTAATTAATTTTTTAAATTTATGAGATTTTTGAAATGCATTTTTTTGTATGTGTCTGAAGAGAATTTGAAAAAAAAAAAAAAAAAACAGAAANTGAAAAAAAAAAAAAAAAAAACAGAAAAGTGATAGTAGCAGCAATAAAATTATCGTGTAATTGCAATTTATAAAAAAAAAGAAAAAGAAACAGGACGATTTATTTTTTTTTTTGTACAGATATGATTTTTCATCAAAATAATTAATTAATGATGAATGAATATTTCAGCAATACAAATTCTTAATTTGAAATAAGCAAAAAATTTTCTAGAACTAAAATGCGTAAATTGCAAAAAAAGAAAAAAATTTAAATTACAAAACAAACAAATTTCTGTTTTATTAATTACTGCTTGTCAAAGTTAAATTTTTTTTTCCCCTTTATGTAACAAACATATCTAACAGAAATTAGAAATTGCATTCGAAACCCGAAATTTATAAATTTATGAAAAATTTTTACTTCCAATTATTTCTTTTCCTTTCAAATGTCAGCACGAACCTAGTTTAGAGTAATAATTAAATTATTTCGAAATAAACTTAAAATAACGATTTCTTCCTGTTGAATTTATCAAATTTTGTTGCGTGCAAAAAAAAAAAACCTTTGCAACTTTTTACTTTTTCAAACATAACTGAAATTATATTTCAACTCATTAAGCAAACGAAAGAACATTAAAGTAAAGAAAAGAAAATAATTCTAAAGTTTAAAATAAAATTGATGAAACTAAAATTGTCTGAAAAAGAAAGGAGAAAAACAGAAATTTGTTAATTATATTACCTGCAATTACTTATTATCCTCACTTTTTTTCTTTTTCTTTTTTTTTTTTGCTTCTAATTATTTATTATCATTCATGAATTATTAATTTTATTTCACATATTTGTTTAACCAATAAACTTATTTCTAATTTTAAAAAAAAAAATAAAAAGAAAAAAAAAAGAAGAAAAATCACTCAATCATATCAATTTTATTTAGCAGTTCGTTGAAATAAAAAGAAAAAACATTTTATGTGAAATGAAAAGAAAAATTTATATGCAATTTTGAGCATCTTTTGCCGATAAATTTAATTGTGTTTTGCAAAATTCAATTTCTTTTATATATTTCAGAAATATTGAGCAAGCATAATTAATTTACATTCATCCCCTCTCCTTTATCAGCCTAATTATTGTTTACTCACTCTTTATTTATTTATTTTTACACTTATCACTCTTATTCGTTCATTATTATACTACATTATTTATTTATCAACTCCAAATTTCAAATTTACAAAAAAAAAAAAAAAAAGTAAAGAAATTTAAAAGAAAGTAAAAAAAAAAAATTCTGTGCAAAAGTATTTTAATAATTTTTATGAAAAAAAAAAAAAAATTAAGAAATTAGAAAAAAAAAAACGAAAAGTGGAAAGGGGAACGATTATTCATTTTGCGATATATAATTCAAATTATTTTCTCTGTTTCTTTACCCTTTCGTTTTCTTATTTATTTATTTTTTGTTTTTGGTTTATTTTCATTTCAAAAGTAATTTTG
Source organism: Setaria digitata (assembly GCA_003640385.1). Taxonomy (NCBI): domain Eukaryota; kingdom Metazoa; phylum Nematoda; class Chromadorea; order Rhabditida; family Setariidae; genus Setaria; species Setaria digitata. The sequence goes on from RCAB01000349.1 coordinate 41,972, forward strand.
ACATATAAAGAAAAATTTGAAGATAAAGGGAAAAAAAAAGGCAAAAATAACAAATATGTTAACAATAATATTTAGCATCAAATAAATAAACAAAAAAAAAAAGACAAAGAATAAACAAATATAAATAAACATAAACAATATTTTTTTTTAAATAAATGAATAGTTTAGAAGAGAAAAAAAAAGAAGGAAAAATTGACCGATTTATTCAAATAATCTGCTTCTTCGTATTATTTAACTCTCTCATTGCTACCATTTTGCATTTATTTAAAGAAAAAAACTTTTTTTCTCAATCCCTTTCTCTTTCTCTCTCTCTCTCTCTCACTTTTCATTCTTTTCTAATAAATTTACCTATCTATCTCTCTTCTCGACTTTAGCTTCTTTTTTTAAAAAAAAAATTTTTTTTTTTCGTCATTTTTAAACATCTCTTTACTTCTAAGAATTTTTAAAACAATTAGATCGATCATTTTAATTAACTAAACAAAAACATAAATTAAAAAAGAAAGCTTTCTCATCGCTTTCAATCACTTTCTCCCAGATTTCCTCCCGCTTTCTCCCAGATTTTCCATCGCTTTTCCTCAGCTCTTCCGCATCCTCAACTACAATTTATTGGTTTAGTAAATTTTGTTTTCATTTAAAAAAAAAAAAAAAATTAGTTCATTAAAGATATCAAAGTATTTTTTTTTCTTTTTAAGAACCTTTCCGTAAAAAAAAAAAAAAAAGAAATGTTTCTTTCGTTCGTTAAAAATTTTCATTGAATCCGTTGAATAAATATTTGAAATATTTAATAAAAGTAAATATAAGAAAAAAAAAACAAAAAAAAAGAATGAAAAACAAAAAGCAATCAACAGGAAGCAAAGGAAGAAAAAAAAAAAAAGGGAAAAGACCGATTGGATATGATAAAATGTAATTCAAAAAATGATGTATTATCAGTAAAATCAAATTTTTTTTTTTATTTTGATGAGAAAATGGAGCAAATTTGTCAAAAGAAAAAAAGTTTTTTTGATGAAAAAATTTTTACTTTCATAAAAATAATTCAATCAATAGTTAAGTATTCTTTTCTTCTGATGGCTAAATATTTTTTTTTAGCACACTCATTGTTAGGTTTTCTTGAAAAGTTCAAAAAAAAAAACAAAAAACAAAAGAAAAAGTCTTAATTGCTTCATCCACAATTAAATTTCTTATTTAATGAATGTTTTAAAAAAAAAATAATAATAATAATATTATCCGTTTCCTCTTTCTCTCCTTTTTTTTCTATCTTTTTTTTTTTTTTTTTTAATTGAAAAACAGAAGCAAGTTTAAAAGCATTTATGATTTTTTGTGCATTACTAATTTCTACAAGCGAGGAGGTTATCAATCAATCAAACCACCTAGCCTGTATTTCAAGGCGGTAGAAAAAAAGGGTTAGACAATTTCTTGTTAATTAGCAAATCAAAATGATCAACAAATTCGTACAGTAGTGATAACATTCTGAACATTCTCTTCATAATGATCATTTAATGAATTTGAATCAAAAAATTAATAATAATAATAATAATCTATGTAAGAATTAATTATTAAACAATTCTAATTTATAACCTAAACAAGGTCACTTTTTCTCTCTCTCTTTTTCTTTATTTAGGTCGGAAATTTATAAGAAAAATACTAAATAGACTACAGGAGAGCAAACTTAAGAAGCCAGTAGTGTTTCTGTGAGGGAGTGAAGAGAGATGAGAAACGTTAAGCTTAATTAATTACTTAGTTCCATATATCTAAATTCTTTTTAGTGCTTACATCTATCTTTATGAGCCAAATTTTTGCCGCCAAAGGTGGCGAAATGTAAAATTCAGAAGGAGAGCGCATAAGTTTATTAAATAAAAAATATAATTAATGAGCGCATATTTTTGAACTTCTCTTACTAATATGCCAAAATTTATAAAATATACACAAATAGACATTTATTTAAAAAAGAAAAAAAAAAGAAAAATTTCAAAATATTCTTGGCAAAATATTATAGTATATTTTGTCTAAAAATATTATTAGTATAAACAAAAACAAAAACATAAACGGAACACAAAAGTATATGGAAGAAAAAGAGCAAATTTATAGGCGAACATATAAACATGTGAACAAATGCATAAGCAGGAATGTATGAAACTATAAATAATAAACAAATTCATAAAAATAAACGAAAACTAACATACGCTTTTTTCGGAAATAAAGAAATATGAATGGATAAACAAAAGCAGAAAAATAAGTGAGTAAATAAGTATATAGGGCATGCAGGAAAATTTGAATAAACAAAGATAGGCACGTTGAAATACGTGAATAAACAAACATATGGATAAACAAGGATTAGAGGAGAAAATAGGTGAATGAACAAACACATAGATAAATAAAAGCATCTACGGAGAAACATATGCATAAACATTTTTGCATAGACAAAAAAGATACACGGGAAAACACGTCGATAAACAAAGATGTAAACAGAAGACGTGCATAAACAAAGAAATACACTGAAGAACACGTGGATAAACAATGATATATATGGAGGAACACGTGAATAAACAAAGATATATAAGGAGGAGATATATACGGCGGAACATGTGGATAAGCAAGGATAGATACGGAGGAAGACGTGGATAAACAAAGATATATACGGCAGAACACGTGGGTAAACAAAGACAAGCGTGACAAAAGATTTTCATGAAGAAATACGCAATACAAGAGATACAGTGAATGAAATAGGTGTGGAGAAAATGAGATGGTATATTTTGGAAATGAAATTGAAAAGGAAGTAGAAGTATAGTAAATTAGATGATTGTATTATTTGGAATGTTCAAGCATCGATCAATTTGTTGCAAAGAAAAAAATTTTAATTGGAACAATATCAATTTAAATTTGGCATTTAATTTCCATTGCGTATAGCTTTTTACAAAAATTTCTGTTAAATGAATAAGAAAAGTATGCCAAGAATTGGAAAATCATCAAATGTTAAGTTATATTTCAAACGAAAATTGAGGACAACCATATGGTGCGAGAAAAATTTCCTTTCAATTTAGAGGAAGAAAGAGGAAATTGGAAAAGATAAGGAATTTCAAACTTTTTAGATATATATATTTTTCAATTTATTCAGGATAAAAAAGAAAACATTAAAAGATAACGATCAGATGATGTTGGTGATAATGAAATGTAATCAATATTGTTATCAGTCATTTGATAATGCAAATAAGCTATCTTGAAAAACATTCCAGTCTTCTTTCTTGCTTATTTTAATTATTTATTTATTTGTTTATTCATTTACATTTATTTATTTATTTGCAGTTACCTTTCTATTTTTCCATATTTATTTCCTATAATTTTTTTTTATTTGCACAAAAAAACAATTTTTTTCTAACTACTAGACTGAGCTTAAAAACAGATAGAAATTAAAAATATATTGTTTTCGAGTGGTTGAACCAAATAATTTAATTCTGTGCAAAATTATCATCTTCGGAAGAATTGAAAAACAGGAAAGATATCATTTTATCATTTATCATATAGCGATTTTTGGATAAACAAAGAGTGGAAGTTCTCATAACCACTTAATGACTGAAAAAACATTATTATCATGTGATTATTGCAATAATGGCTTTTATAAGTTTGTAATTAGTTTCGTAAAAAAAAAAAAAAAAAATCCTTGAAATTATTTTGCAAAAAAAAAAAAAAAAAAACAAAAATAAAAAAAATTGTAAATAGTTTTGATAAATTTATGATCAATTCATTGCTAAATGAAATCTTTTATTTTTTTCAAAACTCAAAAATCTATGTTAAACATTTTCTCTCTTTTTTTTTCTTTTTTAAATAATATTTAAAATGTGTAAATCTCTCTCTGTGTGTGTGTGTGTGTGTGTTTTTTTTTTTTTAGATTTAAACATAGTTAAAATATATTATTTAAAAAGAAAAAAAAAAAGAAGCTAAAGAGCGAAGGAATGATTGTTAACTGCTAGCGCAAAAGCCATAAAACTTGTCGAAGCAAGAAATAAATGGTGTTAAAAATCTAGAAATTAGCAATTAGACAGTTTGTGTAACTAAGAATTTAGAGCAATCTTTCATCCATCAATGCACAAGGAATGAAATTATTTGTTTTTTTTTTTAGCTTTATTAAAATTACAATTTGAACTTATTTGTCATCGATAAAATTGGACTTGGTGAGAGGAAGGAAAAGTGGGGAAAAAAAAAAAACAACTTAATCAAATCTGAAAAGTACCAATATTAAAATTACAATTTGAAATAATTTTTCATTGATAAAGTTGGACTTGCTCAGAGGAAAATAGAAAATGACTTTATCAAATTTGAAATTTATCAAATATTTTAACTTAATCATGTCGTACAATCTATAAATTAAATATTATTTAAAATTTTACTTTCTCTTATTCTTTTTTTTTTCCTTTTCTGAACATCCAGAACTACTGAAGAGTTCTATTGTTATTATCGAGAACTTTATTATTAAGATTAAGTGATTTCATTAATTCAGCTGAATTATTAATCAGTTGTTAATCAGCTGTGAATTTTCATTCATTGCTAATTTTTTTTTTTTTTTTTTTCACCTACATTATAAATATACCAAAACTAATGAAGTATAATTCTTGAGATAACATGAATTTTCGAGAGTTTTAGTTTTTATTTTCTTATTTCAATATATTAAAAAAAAAAAATGGAACATATGCATTGCTAGTATTTATTTATTATTTTTTAAAATGAATCGTCTTTTTTTCTGCTATAATTTAGAGAATTTTTCTTTTTAGGAGACTAGTAAGAAATTTATTTTTCTTGCTTTTTTTTTCCTTTTTTTTTTTTTCTTTACAATTTTCAGCAAATGATTGATTGATATTTCGCTGAAGGATGCAATCTTGAAATAAGTTCTTTTCATTAATTTATCAAATTTAATTTATGATGTAATTGCACTAAATAAAATCCATTGGATTAAACAAATATTATATCCAAAATAAGAAAAAAAAAATTAATAATTGCTTTTTTTTTTGCTACAAAAAACTGAACTTCTTTTCAGTTTTCAGAAAAAAGCTTTTTTTTTCCTTTAATTTATCAAAAAGAGGCCGGAAAAGAAAGAAATTTCAAATTTTAATCATAAATTCTGTCATTTTTCTTGAATTTTTCTTCAAAACTAAATTTACTAAAATGAAAAAAACGAAACGAGTAAATGATTTTCTTTTTTAATCAAATTTTAAAATCTACACATGTATATATGTTTTTATGAGTGTAAAAATTTCGAAAATTACAGTTGAATTTTGGCAACGTAGTAGATTTTAATGGATAAATATTAGACTAGGCGATATTAGACTAGACTAAGAGATGATCGGGTCTTACTAAAATATAAATGAGTTAGAAGAGAGTGAAACCGGAAAGGAAAAAAAAAATAAAAGTAAGTTTAAAGGGTGGCTCACATGAGTATACAATCAAATAAATTATCCATATTCAAAGGGAGAAATGGTAAGAGAGGAATGGAATTTGAAGGAAGTTATTTTTGAACTAACTAGACTGATGTTGCTAAGTGTAAAATATAGTCTAGGTATTTAAAAAAAATAAGAAAAAAAGGAAAAAGAAAAAAAAAAGGAAAATGTTAAAATGTGAGAGGTAGAAAAAGAAAATTTCATGATCTGTAAAAAATGAAAAAAAAAAAATTGACACTTTTTAGGTAGCAATTAAGTTAAAAAAAAAAAAAAACCTGTCATTATTTATTATAGTAATAAGTATTAGATATATTTTGCATTATAATGTAATGATTGGTTTGTGAATTTTGAATTTATAAGGTATATTTTTCGAATGCTACTGTAAACATTTTCATATTTTTTTAGCTTCTTAATCGATTGGCAATTTCAAAAATTTCAATTTGATTTCTTAAAATATAATTGCTTTAATTATTTGCAAATTTTAATTATCCAAACTCGATTCTATGCATTTAAAGCTGCTCTTTTGTTTTTACATTCTTTTTTTTCGATTTTTTAATAGTTAATTTTTATGCTAATTAAAAAAAAAAAGTTAATAAAAGAGCTATTTACAGGTACATCATCTTGAATTTCAATAAACAAACACAAATGATGAATTATTTTTGGCTTTTAATGGTTTTTGCTACCGTTGAAGGCTTTTTGAATATCAAATCTGAAATGAATTACTGTGAAGCAATTCATACAGCTGCTACCGATATGAATTTAGTATGTTTGCATTTTTAATTTTCAAAATTTAATTTTAATTTTTAGCTTAGAAAATTTTGCATTTTTTTTTTTTACTTTCCTTTCCTTTATCATCTTTTCTCAAAATTTTATCCAGTGGACTTGAATTTCTCTGTATATTTGGATTAATTTTAAAAATTCAACTTTATATTCAGTTCTTTTTCGTTTCTGCATCTTAAAATTTCATTATATTTTTCAATTCGAATTTCTGACTTCATTTTTTTTTTTTTTATAAATACTCTAAAATACTCTCTCATGCTTTGTGTAAATTTTGCCAAGTTTTTTATTTCAGTTATTGTGGAATAATTTTTTTTAGATTAATAATTTCAGATTTTCTAAATTTACCAAATTAATGATTCCAAATTTAATGATTCTTTTTTCCAGATTTGTTGTAATGAAACATACGTGTATCAGGATGATTGTAAAAAAAAATTAACATGTACGATTGCTATAATTTGTCGCTGTCTCTCAAATAAATCGGAAATTTTTTACTCAAAATTAAATTTGAATTCCGCCAAGTCAAATAGTCCACCCATATGGCAAAATCATTCATTTTCGTGTTCAGAATCAGAACTGCGAAATTTCTATATCGAATATCACATTAAATTAACTCACATCAAATACAGGTTTGAAATATCAGATTTTCACCATTTCTAAATTTCATGCATTTTTCTTTTTTTGGCTCCTTGACAAAACTTTAATTTTTCTTTTTGTTTTTATAAGCATTTTTTTTTTTCTTAAAATTCTCGGGAAATTTTTTTTTTTATATTCTTATTTTCTTCTACTACTACTAAATGGTTTTTTTTGCAAATGTTATTCTTTTTAAATTTTGTTTCAAAATTTCTTGTGAGTTTTTCTGTAAAAGTGATATGTGATAATGCATAATTTTCAGTTATGATGATGAAAATGCACGGAATGTTACGCAACCTAATGGCATATTATTATCACTGATTGTTATCACTAATCAAGCAATTATATTAAAACCTACTATTATGTCGAGTATATTAATATTTTATTCTTTCTTATTTTTTGCTATTAATAATAATTTTTAACATATGTAATGTAATTGTTATTCACAAATTCAACTATTGCAGTAATTTATGATGCATGACTATAAATTATTCGAATAATTTTAAAATTAATTAAAAATTGTATTTTTTATCTCTGAATCATGATTATATTCATGTATTATATTAGTACATTATTTCCAGTTTTTATTCTAACATAAATTCTCACATTCATAATTTATGAAAGCCTATAATTGATGAATCATAATTCATACTTGATAACCAATAATCGTGCTTTTTTTTTTTTTGCTCTTTAAGTTACAATCATGATAAAAATGATATGATTATAGAGCTTGCTAAGCTGTTTGGAAAGTTGACAATATTTCATATGGAAATGAAAGATTCACCAAATCAACCAATAATTATCGATAACGAATTGGAAACGTTACACGCACTGAAACTTATCAACATTAATGCTACATTTACTGATAATGTATGTCTTTTTCCTTTTTCTCTAAATTTCCAATTAAATTAAAAAAATTTATTATCACATATTTAACAAAAAAAAAAAAAAAAAAATGAAAAATAAATTTAGATACCAGAATGGATAAATTATATCGAAAGAATTCATATCGAAAAAGCTTCATTAACTACCGTACCATTTTGGTTGATTTACAGTAGCAAGCTGACAAGAATTTTCTTCCGTGAAACTGCCATTGATAATCTTATGCTAATAGCGTTTGTTTATTTTATTAATTTTATTTTTTAAAATTTCAAAAACTTAATCAAAATTATCATGATTATTATTAAAAAGAAAAAAGAACATTATTTTCTGCGGAAATTCGGCAATTTTATAAGACGGTAAAGCTATGATGATAAAAAAAAAAAAAACAATATATTTCTGTAAATTCGTTAATTCTACAAGACAGAATTAAAAAATAAAACAAAAGATAAACTTCGGAAAAATATTATAATACTTCTATCATGATAATTTGATATTGCCAAATTATAATGTTTCATTTTTATAAGGTTAGACAAATTCTTCCCATCCTTTTTCTTCCAGTTTCCAAAGAAAAAAGAGAGAAAAAGCAGAGTTTACTTAGCAAAATATACAATTAACAGTAAGTAATTGCACCGGCAAGCTAATTAATTATGTTATTGCTTTATCAACTAATTAACCTAATAGCATAAAATTGCAAATTAGCAGTAGCACACAATATATCCGTATTTTAACTCTTTATTATATCTTTATTTAGCTGAAATTGTATAAATTAATAGAAAACAAAATGCACACATTTTAGTGGGAAAAAAAATTTTTTTTTAAAGCGAAAATTTCCTTTTTTATTTCAAGAAAATTACGAGCATTACGAAGTTTAAAAGTAACAAAAAGTATGATTGGAAGTCTTGAAAAGGTGGAAATTTTGGGTGATGCAATTCAGGAAATTGATCTAAGCAATAATCAGGTTTGAATATAAATTACTGATTAATTTATCTTTCAAGTATTTAAGTAGCGGCAGTTTTGATGTTATTTCTTTGTCTATTTTACAAAGCAAACATTCGTACTAATAATAGAAATAGGTAAGAATTTACTTGCTGTGGAATAAAAGAAAAAATTTCAATTTTTGGATAATATCAATTTCGTTCTTCTTTTTTGATAAAAACTAATTTTTAGAGAGAGATTAAAAAAATTTTTGTCAATTTTTGCATCATTTTTACACAATAGATTAAAACGTAATGGATAAACAAATTTTTAATTATTTAATTATTATTTTCTTGCTATTTTTTTCTTTTTGGTTAATTTTTTAAGTTGAACCAATTAAATAATTTTTTCTTTGCTGAATAATTGAATTTTGCCTTTTAATTGAAATTAAACTTTACTAAAAATTTATTTAAAATTTTTAAGACTAAATTTAATTTAATTTTAAAATAAACTAAGTTAAATTTAAATGATTCATTTAAACGGATAAAATATTAGTCATGTCAGGAGCCAGGTGGCGAGATGGCCGAGCGGTCTAAGGCGCTGGTTTAAGGCACCAGTCTCTTCGGAGGCGTGGGTTCGAATCCCACTCTCGTCAGTACCCATTTGGTTTGGTTCATCCTTATTGCATTCATAGAAGACGGAAGAAAAATTAGCAACGGGTTCTTCTTAGTTGCGAAGAAAACCTGTGCTCTGCAGTAGACTTTTAACAATTAATTAATTACTTAATTAGCATGCTGGTTCGTAATCTTTGCACTTCAACTTTGCTGCAAAAATTCTGAGCTTAGCAGTAACTAATAACTGAATAACTATAGAAAGTAATGTAAAATTTGAATTAATTCTCTGCATGTGATGCAGTCCATTAGTCTAGCTCAAAATTTAACTATTCAGCTCAGAAAAAAAAGAAATGCAAAAATTGGTTTGAAAAAATTTCGTAATTGCTTAATATTATTTAGATTTAAAATTTTTTCATTTTTTAAAATTTCAAAACATTTCTGAAAATCATTTTGATGAAAATTGCTGAAATAGTTTTTCATTTAGATTACTGGCATTGGTCGTTATACTTTTGCAAAATGTACCAATCTTACATTTCTTAATCTGGCCAATAATCCGATTAAAAGTTTACCATATCGTGGCTTCCAATACAACCAGCATTTACAGTATCTTAATTTGGCTAATACCAAAATTACGGTATTCGAAATTATTTACTACAATTAGTAGTAAATTGTGATTGAAATTGCGAATAATTACTGCTTCCTTTCTTTTTTTATCAATTTTTTTTTTTTTCTGGTAACTGATTGGAATTTTTTTCAAATTACTTCTTAATGCAAATATTTTACGTCAACATTTTTTATTTTCAATATCATTTCAAGTTAATAATTCCAGCTTTGCATTGAAATTTTATGAAAATTAAACAATATAAAAGAATATAAAAAAGAAAAAAAAAAAGGAAAAATGAGAAAAAATTATTTTAATAAAGCAAATTTTTAGGTACTTTCAACAAATCATTTACTTGGACTTAACTTACTCCAAACACTTATTTTATCATCAACTCCAATTTCCAAAATTTCTCCATATGCTTTTATTTCACTTCGTTCATTGCAAATTCTTTATTTAAATGCTTGTAATTTAACCGAATTACCAATCGCTGTGATAAATTGTTGTAATTTAACAAGGTTTACTGAATTTCTCTTATTGCTTCTTTTTTTTTTTTTATTTGTTTATTTGTTTACTTAATAATTGCTGCATTTTTTTAACAAGCTTTTTCAATTACTATTAAATGCCATATTTTAGTGATGTAAAAAATTTGTGCACTAAAAAAGTTATTTTGTTTTTTTTTTTTTTTTTGTTTTCGTTTTCTCTCCTCTTTTATGCAATTTTAATTTCGTTTGTTGTTATCAAATTTTTTCAGCTTATATTTGGCACAAAATTTTTTTTATGATGAAAATTCACTACCCGTTGATCGTATCGTTCATTTAACACAACTTTTGGTTTTATCATTTGATCGCAATCCACTGATTAATTTTCCAATTGGCTTCTTTCTCATACCACCAAGTAATCGTGTAAGTTTTGAAATTTACAAAAAAAAAAAAAAAAAAAAAAGAGCTAAATGAAGAAATTATTACAAAAAATAGTAAAAAAAAAAAGAAAAAAAAAAACAGATGTAATGCTAATACTTCTTAAAAAATTTTAATTTTAACACTTGTTATTAAAAAAAAAAAGAAAAAAGCGGAAAAATAAGTATCACTGTAATTTTGTTTTTCCTTTTTCGTTACTTTTCATCCATCTAAGCAAATTGTTTGCTTTTTAGTGATAATTTTATTTTAGAAATTATTATCACAAATTTTGGATACAATCATAACACTTCCATTATGGCATCATGAGCCATGTACTCGTTATCTGTGGAATTTACACCTTGTTAACAGGTATTGAATATTTTCATTTTTGAGAGGGAGAGAGAGAGAGAGAGAGAGAGAAAGAAAAAAAAAAGAAGTTTCACAGTGATTATCATATTGATTTTTCACTTTCCCAAAAAAATTTATTAACGATTATTTATAGTGATTTTTCATTTTCGAAAACAATTTAATAATGACTTTTCAATTTCCAAAAAAAAAAAAAAAAAAAAATTTTATAACGATTACCCATAGTAATTTTTCATTTTCCAAAAAAAAAAAAAAAAAAATGAAAAAATTCAATAATAATAATTCACAATGATTTTTCGCTTTTCAAATAAAAAAAAAAAAAATTTAACAATCAAAGATGATTCATGATTCGTGATAATCATGAATTATATTACAAATGATGATTATGATAAAAGTCATTTTTTTTTTTTTTTTTTTTCAAGTTCAACGATATTGTATGATCGTGTGGCACAATGGAATTATGAACGCTTGAAACATGATCGAATGGAGCATTGCTTAGAACTTTTCCATCAAATTCAAAACAGATTAGAGCCATATCGTTGGCTTCAAGCAACTAGCTACTGTTTAATTGCTCGTCATTTGCATATCATTCAAAATGATTATCAAAATTTATTGCAAACACAGAAATGGGAATTGAAAAATGAAAATAATAATAATGGCACATTGTTTGCAACAATTAATTGGCCAACACATCAATATTTCTATATTTTAGCAATTTCCATTGTTTCAAATATTTTCCTGATCATTATAGTGGGTGCTTTATTAATTTCGGTTATGCTAAATGAATTTTAATTGGTTTATTTTTAATTCAATTATATTAGTTATGTTTCCTAAAATTAATCCATTTCAAATTCGAATTAATTACTACATTGCATGAATTAATCATTTCCATTTCTTTTTTTTTTTTTTTTTTGCTTTCACTTCTGTCCTTTCCTCTTTTTTTTTTTTTTTTGATTCTCAAAATTATTAACATTTTTTAATTTTGTATATTTATAATAAAGGAAGGACTTTGAAGCACATTCACCGATATTTATTTCTTTATGATTCATTATGTAAATAGAGCTAAATAATTAAAAAAAAAAAGGAACGAACGAAAAACAAAACAAATACGTAAACTGTATGATTGGGACTAGAAAAAATGGTCAAATAATCAATATCATTGATAAGTTTATCAGTGAATGGATCAAATAGATTACATTATCATTGCAGTAATTTTTCTCTTCAACAGCAAAACCTTTTCATTATCAGTAATTTAAATTACTACTTCAACTTTTCAATCATTAATTTAAATCACTATTAATTACTAAATCATCATTTGTTTCTCTTTTCCTTTTTACTCCCTTTTATTTTGCTGCTAATTTGAATTGCTTTAAATTTCACTTTTTATGGAAATTTCTCAGTTGTGTTTGGTAGATGTGATAAGACTAATAAAAAATATGGAATATTTAGACGTACGTCAAAAATTTGTTTCCAATAGTATTTGCATAGTTGCAGTTGTTCAAATTTTCCGTGACGTGATGTCATTTCAGTAACGAACAGTAGTCTAGTCATTTGTAATGAATTTGCATTAAACAATTGAAACGATACTAATTGATACATACATTGATTAATAGAAAAACGTTAACATTGTTTGGCCATTCTATTGCTTTTCCAATTTTAGTGAGCAAAACAAATTAGCAATTAGCAAATGGTAGCTATTCTAATAGTGATATGATAATAGCATAAGTGATAACTATGATAATGCGGTAATGTCTTGATGAAAGCAAAAACAGTGACTGCAATAATGTAAGTTAATAATTATCTCATTACACTGTAACAATAATAACATCTAATTTAATTTGTATACCAAAAGTATAGAAAATGTGACAATGATATGATAATAGCACAAATGATAAGTGCGATAACATAATAATGTTTTGATGGAAGCATAAATGATAACTGTGATAATGTAAATTAATAATTATCTCATTACAGCGTAACACTAATAACATCTAATTCCATTTCATATTAGAGGTATAGAAAATGCAATAATGATATGGCAGCAGCACAAATGATGACTATGATAATGCAATAGTGATATGGTAAAAGCATAACTGATAATTATGATATCATCTAATTAAATTCATACCAAAAATTTATATGCACTTTTTTTTTAACTATGCATTCAGCTGATGCTACGAGAGAACAATCAGGAATAATCATTAAGAAGACTAAAATTTAAATATGAATTGCATTAGTAAAGAAGTAAGGAAAAAACAAAAAAAAAAGAGAAACATTATTTTGTATACTTTCTTTTTGAATTAAAATTTTTCATATTTAATCGTTAATTTTCTTTTAATTATTAATTTGTTACAATAAAAATAATAATTAACATGTATTATTATCGAAATTTTCTTTTACTTTTACTTTTGCTTCTTTTCTTTTTTAATTATTTAGATTGCAACAATTTTTGTTCTCTTTCTATTCTTCTCATTTTTTTTTTCCTTTTTTATTTTTTGTCACTTTTTTTTTGGTTTTAAATTTAAAATTTGCTAGAGTTTTCTTACACATTTTTTTTTTTTTTTAAAGCGGATAAAAATTTTGTCTGCAATTAATTAAATAATTTCATCGCATACTTTAAAGTATAATTCGTTCAAATTTTACATTTAGTTATAAATTAAACAATTAAAAAAAAAAAAAAAAAAAAAAAAAAAGGGAAGAAATAGAGAAATGAGTGAAAAAATAACTATCGGTTGCCGATTGTTAATCGTTTCTCCTAGCATTAAATTCTTAGTTTTGTTTTAATTGCGAGGTAGAAAGAAAGAGGGAGAAAGAGAGGAGGAGAGGAAGAGAGAGAGAGGGAGAGAGAGAGGTAGGGAAAGAGAGGGAAAAAGAAAAGAAGGAGTACAAAACTAAGGTATCGTTCTCATTTCATTGAACTATTTTGCTAAGAATAGAAATTTCATTTCTAATTTTTTTTTTTTTCTTTTTCTCTTATTTTTTTTCTTTCTTTCTTTGCTCTTCTTTTTTTTTTTTTCTTATTTAATTATTTTTACCTTTCAAAAAATTTGTTGAAAAGAAAAATTAGAAATATTATTTAACAATTTGCCTTTTCAAAATGCCATTTTTGAATAAGTAAAATTTGGTTGACACGTTCATTTCTTTTTTTCTCTTCCCACCTATGCATTTATTATTATTATTATTTTTTTTTTAATTGATCTATGCATTCTTTTCTTCTTCCTTCTCTCTCTCTCTCTCTCTTCTTCTTCATTTCTCATTCATTTTTTTGCTCTTTTTCACCCTTCTCTCTCACCCCTCTCTCTTGTATCTTTTTTTTTTTTTTTTTTTTTTTTTTTTTTTGTTTAATTNCAAATTTCGCTCAATTTTTTTTGCAAAATTTATAAATATCATTTATATATAGACATATGTTTCCCCTATAAACTTTCCCATCATTTCTTTTCCCTCTCTCCCTCTTCCTGCTGTCATTATCATTATTATCGTTATCATTTATGCTATCATTATCTTTCATCATCATTACTTTATACATGTATAAATTTCTGTATTAAAACATCCTTTTTCTTTTTACTCACTGTTGTTGTCAACATCATTTATTACATTTCGCTATTATCATTTACTGATATTATCAGCACTATTAACATTCATTATCATCCTCATTATCGTTGTTTTTTTTTTTTCCACTCATCATAATGGTAACCTTTTTTTTTTTTTTAATTCATTAAATATTTCTTTGTCTATTTAATGAAAGAAAAACAAAAAAAAAAGACGATACTTCCTCTTAATTTCATCAAACTTCTTTCAGAATAAATTTGCTACTTTTAATTACTTCAATGATTACAGTAATAAATGGTTTAAATTTCTATTGAAAATTTTATGCAAAACAAAAGAAATTTTTCAACCAAAAATTACAAACAAGAATAGTTGCATATAATTGCAATCAATAGCAATTATCATTAAAAACACATTTTTTGTCAAGAAAAAAAAAAAAAAAAACAAGAACTGGAATTCATCATTGGCTAATTTGTAAAAAAAAAAATTATTATTTTAGGTTTAGCAAAATAATTAATTTGTTTTCAGAAAATAAAAATAAAAAATTTATTACTAAAATTTATCAGCATATTATCATTATTAATATATTTATTTATATTCTCGTAGATGTGGTTTTCTTTTTTATTTCTTTCTTTTTTCTTTGTCCATTTAATCTTTTATCTGATAAAAATTTGAAAAGCAATCTTAACAGGAATTAGTTAACTGATATATAGAGTTAGCTTCTTTATTAAATGATATATGTTATTGATTAATTTGTAGCAGTTTATGTATTTTTCAATTCTTTTTTCTTCCTTTTTTGGATAAATTAATCTTAATTTGTAAATAACAATATTAATTTCTCATCATATAAAATTTCTAGGTAGTGACATTTTTCGATGATAATTTGTTAATAGCAATTTCACTGGATGATTATCTTATCATATTTCATATTATGTAATTTGATTAATTAAAATTTGCTTAGTTCGTTAGCATGAGCGTTGTCAATCTGATTGCTATTCAATATATTTGCAATTATAAATTTTGCTACTGTTTATCAGTAGCTTATCTCATGTACAAAAATTTATTTTGAAATTTCATTATGTGCTAAATTTGGCTTAGTCAAAAAAAACAAAAACAAAAACAAAAAAATATACCAAGGTAATTTAATTCGGAAAAAAAAAAGAAAATTCAAATAATTTAATTAAGAAGTCTCAAATGATTTAGCTGAAAAAAAATATATAAGAGAAAAATCCATGTAAATTTAATTGCATTACAACATCAATTAAACATTCAGATTTCATTTTGACATTTGAATTAGTTACAAAAACACATGGCACTAATTATATGTTTGGATTAGTTAGGTAGGAGAAAAAATCAGCTAGTTCGAAAAAAAGAAAAAAGCTTTAATTAGTCGGACTAAATCGATCAGGTATGATTTTAATCGAATGTTTGGATTGTAGTTAGAAAGAAAAAGAGAAAAGCCGCACAGGTATGATTTTTTTTAAGCAAATTGAAATCATTTATCCAGGTACGAGTGTAATTAGGCGAATTAATCTGAAACAACTTACGCATTGTAGTTACTTTTAATTGAACATACTGATTAGCTGAGTAGAAGAAGGGAAAACATCATATGGATTAAAATTAATTAAAAAAAAAAAAGAAATAAATAAAACGAAGATTTTAATTAGACGATGCTTCTTTTTGTTTTTTTTTTTTTAAATAAATTTCTTTTTTCTTCACCACTAAATTCTTTACTTTTCTGATGCTATCATTGCAATCAATACAATCTGATCGATGTATTTTTTATTATTATTATTTAAAAAGGTCTTTTGAATCATAATACATTTTGTTAGCAACAAAAAAAAAACAAAAAAAAAACAAAAAAAAATGAAGAAAAAAGTGTTCCGCTTTTGATTTAAAAAAAAAAAATAATAATAATAAAAAATAAAAATCAATAAAATTGTCATCAAACTATAAAATTTTTCATTTTTTTTTTCTTTTTTAAATCATTTTCAAGTTGAGTTTAGAGCTTTTAATAAACTAAAGAAGGAAAAAAATCGATTGTTTTTTTTTTCACTTTCATTTTTAATTAAATTTTTCAATTTTCTTAAAAAAGAATATATATAAAATGTTCTTTTCCTCCTTCTATTAGCATTGAGTAAATTCTTAGTGTCTTTTTTTTCCCCTTCTTCTTCTTTTTTTTTCTTCCTTTTCTAAAAAAGCAATTTTTTTTTAAATAATTTTTGCTTTTTTTTAAGCATGCTTTCTACTTTTAGTAGTTAGCACAAATCATTTGAATTAATTAGCAACATATTAATTAGTTGTGTGCACATTCTTTTTTATTTTGCATATATGTGTTGACAAGTACGAAAAGCTATTTGTTCTGATTGGTCATCATTGTTTAAAATTGAATTTAAATTTAAAAAAATTGAGTTTGTCTTTTTTGTTTTTATATTTTTTGCGCTATTTAATTTAATATCTGTTTTCGGCTAGTTTAATTTAGGATAGAATGTGCTTCAATTATTACTTACATAATGATTACTATGTGCTAATATTTTCTCGAAAATTTCAAAAGTAAATTATTGATAAATTGGACCTATCAGCCCTATCATTCACTTGATGGACTCATCATCTACGTGATTACGTGATCTTTTACGTGAACACAGTACCATTCGATCATTTGATGTGATTTATTTTCCATCCTAACTCATAACTAAACGTTTCCCTTCACACTTTAATTTTAATTCATTATTTTACTAGTCATAAAATAGATTAATGCTTTCTTAAAAATTTTCAAAATAAATTATTCATTTTAATTATGAAAATTTTATTAACACATAATTATCATATTTCAAAATTAAACCTATTAGCATTACAATTAACATTATGATAAAAGAAAGTGCAAAAATATATATTTTTATTTTTAAATATATATATATATATACATATATTTTATTTAAAAAAAAAAAAAAAATGAAAAAAACTGAAATTAATTTTTCAATAAATTGTTTCCACGGAAATTTCTTCTCTCATCGTTGTGCGAAAAATTGATTGATTTTAATGAATTATTTTAATTAAATAGCCTAAAATTTACACCAATTTTTATCTTTGCTCTTAAAAGAAATACACATTACGCTGAATTATACCAAAAAAAAAAAAAAAATGTCATATTTTTCTATCAATTTTCGTTGAATTAAAAAATTATTTCTTCACCATTTCCCATCATGTATTTTATCACATTAGTAATTTATTTATTACATAAGTCATTAATTGTGATAACTATCGTAGGTTTTAATTAATTAACTTATTAATTTTGTATTCCAAAAAGTTTCACGTAATTTTTTTTACACACAAATTCATTCTCCATCATTTATTTAATTGCGCTTTATCAAAGATCAAATTTTTTATTTCGATTCTTTTTTTTTTTTTTTTTTTGGTTCTTGTAAATATTTTTCATTAAGTCAATAATTAATCAGTTTAATTTGCTCTTTAATCATTTTCTCAACTCAATTTATTTAATTTTTCTCGTTTTTTCTTTTTATCTAAAAATTCAAATTTTTAAGAGAGAGAGAAAAAAAAGAACGAAATTGAAAATAAAATTTTAGAAGAAGCATTTGTTAGGAAACAAAATCAATCATTTATTTGTCATTCTGTTTGTGGAATGTGCTAATTGCAATATGTAAATGAATTTGAAGCTAAAATGATTCTTTTCAAGCCAATCCTTTCTTTCTTTCAATTTTTTTTCTTTTTCTTTTTTTTTTTTTTTTAAATTTGATTTAATCGTATTAGCATTGGCGAAATTCGTTTTTTTTTTTTGAAAATTTTAAGTCTTTTTGATGAAACAAACTGGTGGAACACATTCATTACAATTGCATAAGTTTACACATGAAATATCTCATATCACTGATACTGATAACAGTAAAATCTCATACGAATAGATTGCTGATAGTGATAATTTGCAGTGCTATTTACGTCACTGATAGCGCAGTTTCACATATAATGTTTTTTCCGCTGCTAATAGCATTACGAATAATTTGTTTACCACTGCTATTAGCCGGATAATTAATGCTGTGACTAAGCTAATCTCAATAAGTGACAGCAAAAGCTACTTGTTATTGTTACCTATATCACTGATATATCTGTGTGATTATGTTTATCCGTTCATTTATCTTGTTTACTAATCTTTCTTACGATAATTAATTAGAATGATTTGTTTACTACAGTCGCGGTAATTAATATCAAAAAAAAAAAAAAAAAAGGAAGAAAAAAATTTATGATAAGAAAACATTGTAAACTGATTGAATACTAAAATTAGTAGAAATTTGCTAAATTTTAATGAATTTTCTCTGCTGGAATTTAAAACATTTCAGCAAATCTAATGAGTTAATATCTTAATCATTTTAGATGGTATAGTTATATTTCGTGATGCTATATAAATTACTAACGATTCCATTCTAAATGAACTTGATAAGGAAATTTTTCGGGTCATTGCTGATTTCAAAAGAGATTCTTTTCTTTCTTCTTTTTTTTTTTTTTTTTTTTTTTTTTTTAAATTTCACCACTGCACTTTATCATTTCCTGTACTGATAATCATTCCGTTAGCAGTTTATATTGCATGCTAAATTATGAAGGTAATGTTGAATTTTTAGTAGCATTAATTTCTAACTGACGTCACTTCATCACTTAAAAAATATAAATTTTTTCTTTTTTTGTGTTTTCGAAAAATTTGATAATTTTTTTTTTTTTGTTGTAAGATTTATAAAAGAAATCTAAATAAAAAATGAAAAAAAAAAAAAACGCACAGATACGCACAAATTTGCACACATTTATTTTCAGCAATTCAAATTTGTGCTTGTTTAATGTAATTTATAATTTTTTTTTTTTGTTTTTTTCTTATTTAATCAATTAATTTATCTCTTCTTTGCTAGAAAACAAAATGGAAAATTAATTTGAAAGAAAAATGCAAAATTTCAAAAAAATTTGCGCAGTCATTTTCGAAAATTTGAATTTATGTTGATTTAATGAAGTTTGTAATTTTTTGACTATTTTTTTTTTCTTATTTAATTGATTTATTTATTCTGGAAAATTAATTAGTATGAAAAATGCAAGTGAAGGAAAAAAAAAAGGAAAAATATTGCTCCTTAATTTTTTTTTTTTTCGTTTTTTCTAAAATAAAAGAAAATAAATTGCAAATTTAATAGTTTAAACTTATTGTTTTCACAGAAATGATAGGCATTAATCTGCTGTAGGGCAGATTTGAAATTAAAATCAAATTTAGTATTTTTCATTTTACTCCATTAAAATATTCATTCCTATCGGATTATCTAGTAATATTTTTTTTTCCTCTTTTCGTCTATCTAAAAATATCAGAATGATAGACGAATAATTAATACTTTTTCAAATGATTATTGAAAGTTTTCTATTCATTTACCTTAAGTTAAGCTATAACTATCATTTATCATTATTAAATTAATTTAATTTAAGAAATTAATCTTTACCCAAAAATTGTACTGATAAATGAATGATAAAAATAAGTGCTACACTCTTTAATTTCTTGCCAATTTATGTGAAATGAAAAAAAAAAAAAAAGGTGAGAATGGATAGATCAACTTTATCATTTTTATTAATTGCAGAATTTCATCTACTAGTCTTTGGATCAATTATGCTTTTTTTTTGTTGCAAGAGGGATTTAAAAAAAAAAAAAAAAATGAAAAAGAAAACAAAAACAATTTGCTACCCGTTCACATCATTAGAATGCTATATGATATAAATTTTGGAAAATGTATAAAATATCTTGCAACTGCCTAATTAATTAATTATTTGAATTTTCATTGAAAAGCGAAACGAAAAGAAAAAATTTTAATATAATATGCCAAAAATTTTCATTTAAAATAATTATTTCGTTTTTTTTTTCTTAAAAAAATTATAGAAGTGGCTAATTTTACAATATTTAGCTCTTCACTGATAACTGGCATTTGCTTATCAATTCATGCAAGAAAAACAAAGTCACTTTCAATAAAATTTTCTTTTTCTAAAATTATCATATTTTTCACTTCATAAATTATACATTTTAATATATTAATTAATTACAAATATAATGAAATGAAACTTCAAATTAATATGAAAAAAAAAATATTTGTAGGAGAAGAGAAAAAAATTAAGTGGTCGGAGATCTGATAAAAACTGGTTTTTGTATCATTATTTTCATTCCTCAAAAGTATTTAATTTTCTTTCCAAATTTATAGTTTAATTTTTGAACTATGAAAAATTAATTTACTAATTAATCCTGTTGCACAAGCAACAGATAACATATACATATAATATGTACATAGAGTCTATAGTAATTAATCTATCATTATCAATTTATCATTAATTATCAATTTGTTTCCCAATAAAAAAAAAAAAAGCTGATAACATGATAATTTAACATATATATAGTGATTTTTTTTTTTTTTTTTTTTAAATGCACACAGTGATTTAATCTAACTTTTGGTTTAATTTATAATTTGTCCTTGTCTTTTTCGTCCTACGATGTCTCCAATAGGCATTCAATCTTATTCTTTTTTTCTTCAAACTTTGTAATAGTTTGATCAAATTAAGTCACAAAATCAAAACTTGTCTAAAATGGATAAGATGGGTGAGAATAGTTGGAATAGGGGAAAGGAAAGAAAGAGAGAGAGGGAGGGAAGAGAGAGAGAGAGAGAGAGGGAGGGAGGGAGGGAGGGAGGGAATAAAAATGAAATAGTTCCTTGAAATCTAGGAAATTTTCGTTCATTCAAATTGGTCATAGAGAGCTTTTTATCTTTAACAGCTTTTTTTTTTTTTTTTTTTTTTGAATTTAGTAATTGCAATAGAGTTGTCGTGNGAATTTGATCTTAAAACCATTTCATTTCATTTCTCAATTAAAATGACATTTGAAAAATTGATTAATTCTTAACTTTTATTTCATCATTCTGAAAGGAATAAATTGTGTAAATTTAAAATTTTCTCTTTTTTTTAGAATTTTTTTTTTAATTTAGAAATAAAATTTAGACGAATTAGTTGCATTAAAAAAGTGGAAGGATGGAAAATTTTGGCCTAACATAGATGTGTAAAATGTTAATTTACATATATTTCTTTTCTCATTTCATTTTGCTTAAAAATACAATAAAATTTCTGAAAATTAAAATGCTATTAACACTTTTATTTATTTTTTATTATTTTTGAGGAAATTATTGATTTCAAAATGGTAAAATAATTAAATTTTAATTGGTTTTTTCATTTCTACAACAAAAATGTTACCAGTTATGTTAGGGGATTAATAATTCTTTAATAAAAATGATTTGAATTTTACTTCTTCATTTCTTTTTTTTGTAAAACAAATTTTATTATTAATTATGTTGAACAATAATAAATAATGGAGTACAATTTGTGATTCAGTTTTATGGGAAATTTTTAATGAGCTACGCTAATATCGCAATTTATTAAATGAAAAATATCCGTTAAATGAAAATGATTAATTTAATGAAACGGCTCGCTCTAACGTAAATTCATAAAGAGAAAATAATTAGAATATGTAAATTAAACAGCTGCATGTTAAAGGAATGATACGAGCCAATTTAAATCTAAAATTGAAAATCTATCAATAAAATTATTTATTATTGATTATCACAACGGATGAACGAAATATTTGTACACGATTATGCATTCATTATTACTAATTAACATTTTCAATTGATTAATCCCCTTTTTTTTTTCTTTTTTTTTTTTTTTTTTTTGCAACAGAATAATTCCTTATCAATAATCTTGAAAAAAGAAAAAGAAAAAAGTTGTTTCAAACAATTTTAAATGATACCATCATTATTTTAAAAGTCATTATTATTACTTAAAAACAAGTTTTTTTGATCTCTTGAACAATGCATTCTGTACCAATTATTTTTAGCAATGAATTGATAACTTGTTTGATAAGAATTGTTTGCATTTAAAAATAGAAATTAACATTGAAATTGAAACGATATTTAAACGCATAGTGCATAATTTAGCGACTGTTTTTTTTTTTTTTTTTTTTTTTTTTAATTTTAANAAAAAAAAATGAGAAAGTAAAGAAAAAAAGAGTTGGAGGGAAATGAAAAAAGGATTCCGGAATGAAATGATTCCTGTTTGTCATGAAAACAAAAAATGGCAATGATAATGATAATTTAAAAGTAAGTCACTCTGTGCATGATAGTAATATGTTGTTTGATTAATGAAAGCTATCAATTATTAATTTTAAATCCTCCACTAAATTCACGAGATAATTGTGATAAATGATGATAACGCAAAAAGTATATCAGCAATAGCTATCATCATCATTATAAGTATTATTACTATCGTTGGGAGTGGTACTTGTAGCATTTTTTTTTTTTTTTAATAAGTTTTTATTTTTCAATTTATTTTCATCAATTGAATACATTTAGTTTTTACTTATTTGATAGCACTTTTTTTTTTTCTAAATTATCAAAAAATAAATTTTGAGAATGTAAGGGGTTCTTTTTTCTAGGTGCAATCTCAAATAAAATCTCGTTTTTCTTTTTTTTTTTAAAACATTCTTACATTATATAGTGAAAAGAAAGAAATCTTGTCATTTATAATGATTTATAATTAAATATCATCAGTGTTACACTGATAATGGCTGGATTTTTACTACCACTGATAAGTGTAAATAATTTCGCTATTAATAATGGTATCCTTAATTATCATTTGCTAAAAATGACAATTATGTTCTTCTTTTTTTTTATTATTATTATTATTATTTTTAGCAGCCGTTAATAATGATCCCAGGTAATTATTTCGTAATATTGTGGCAAATATTGACAATCTTTCTCTTACTTTTGAAAGAAAATTTTTGGTCATTTATAATAATTATGATAATTATCAATACAAAAAAATACAGTAGTCTGTATTGAAATTTGAAAAATAAAGTTTTTTTCTTTTTTTTTTTTTTTTTTTTTATTCCATGAAAATCATTTATATTGTTTGGATTAATTTGTGTTGTCGCAAAATGATGGAAAATTTTTTAGAAAATTAATAAATGAATTTATCAGTGCGGTGGTTTTGTTTTTTTAAATATAATTAAGATAACTTCGATGATCTTTCCTTTTCAAATTCATTTTTATTTTCACAAATTAAAGTTTCAGTCTAATTTAATTTCATTGTTTCCGCTGATTGGCATAAATTTGCATTGCAAAATATTTTTTGTTTCGTTCATTAGATTATTTAAAAAAAAAAACCATTCTATGATTACTTAGTAGTTTTACTATGCGATCATAATAACAGTGTAAATCAAATTTCGAACGAGATGGAGATGGATTTTTCATTTGTGGCAAATTACTGCAGAAAAAATTATTTTAATTAAGTAATTAAGCAAATAATAATAATTTCTTTTCCAATTAACATTGCTCTTATTAGGATATTTATTTGGCGATATTTTAGCAGTTCCATTAATATACTTCTATTAATTCAAATAGACCTACTTTGGAAATTTATTACTCTTTTTGATTATTTTTTGTAGTACTTATCATTTTATATGTTAATTAATTGCAATAAGTTATTCAATTAATGCCAAATTTACAATCTTACTAACAGAGATATTTAATCGGAATTTTTACTGATATGAAAAAAAAAAAAAAAGAAAAAACGAATTATGAAACAAAAAGAAACTTAAATGTATCTGTAGAGGTCTCCGATGATGATTAATTAGTATTGTGAATTGTGATAATTGCAGTAGTTGGTGATAATTTCGAAGGTCAAGTTAGTATCTCTTTAGTGGTACTCTGCATGTATTAACGCAAATTTTCATTGGATTTGTAAATTATCAATAAAATTGCTTGAGATAAAAAATGGTCATAAAAATCTTATCAAATTTATTCTCATTTCATTTGAACTCGAATCTTTTTGATTTTTGTAATGACTAATTAGCACAGACTAAATGGAGATTACACTGATTAATCAAATCGAAATAATCAGTGCTTTAATTTCCAAGCAAAAGTTTGCAAATTTTAACTATCAGTTTAACATATTTATAAGTTATCATGTGATAGATTAAAAAATTTATTTTGATATTCCTGTTGGACAAGGTCTGTCTGCTTACAAAATACTTTTTTTTTTTTTACAGTAATTAATAATTAATTAATTTTAACATCGAATAGATTTAATTCTAAAATTAATTCATATCTTGTAAAATTTTTGATATATTTTCCATTTATGAATGATAAAAAAAAAAAAAAAAGTAAAGGATGAAATATTATACATGAACTAAATATATTTTGTCATTTTTTTTTTTTATTTAATTTCACATATCATTTCTCTTAATGGTAAATATTTATGTGATAAGCGCAACCTTTGCTCTTTCTTTCCTTCTGTTACCCAAATGACTAGTTGATAAACTCATTGTTATTATCACTTTTACCTATTATTGCTATTACTCTATCACTATTTGGTATCATTGTTATTATCATGACGATAAATGTTATATAGTAAACATACCTCCTTTTAATACATATATATTTGTAGAAGTTGAACTATTAAATAAGATCATAGCAACTTAACCATTTATATATATATATACACCACCCGTACACACACACACACACACACACACACACACACACACACACACACACACACACACACACACACATATACATTTGAATAATAATTCATTTTACTGAATGGAAGAAAAACGAAAGAGAAAGAGAAGAAAAGGAAAAAAAGAAAAGTAAATGTTTTTCTGCAATTACAAAAAAAAAAAAAAAAGTTTTTGGTTGAAAGAAATGTAAAAGTTGAAAAGTTAGTTATATAAATTTATGAAAGAAGAAAAAGTAATGAAAAGGAAAGTTTGTTTGATTTTAGGATGGGAAAAAAAAAAAAAAAAGAGGCAAAAGGAAAGTAAAAGTTAAAAGTGAAAAATAGAATGGAAAAAAAAAAAAAAAAAGCGAGAGAAAACTTTATTTTTTGTATTTGATTATGTAGGTGGGGGGGGGGGGAAAAAAAAAAATAAAGTAAAAGTTAAAAAATAAGAATAAAATGAGAGAGAGAGAGAGAGAGAAAAAAGAAAAAGATTGATTCATAGAGGACAATTTTGAAAATTTCTTTTTCCTCTTTTTTTTCTCATTAATGTTTCGTCTAAAAAAAAAAAAAAAAAAAAAAAAACAATCTTAAGAGAAAAACTCCATTATCAAAAGTTTTCTGTAATTTTTTAAGTTTTTTTTTTTCTCTCTCTCTCTCTCTCTCTCTCCCTCCCACTCTCTTTGTTAAAAAATCTCTCTGAAGAAAGTAATAAGCTGTCTAAAAAAAAAAAATCATACATTAATTTCATTTTGATTTGTTATTATTTTCATTTGCCTGTCTGCCTCTTTTGCAATATTTTTTATTGACTGTTTGAATTCTGTAAATCATTGAATTGACTATTAATTCAATAAATTGTAAAAAAAAAAAAAAAAAAAAAAAAAAAGAAAAAATTAATTAAATCATTTATTGGAAAACATAAATGCATTAATTAGAAAATTCACGGTAGCATACATATTTCCGCTTTTGTTTTGTTATTTTTTCCCTTTCTTTTTCTTTTTCTCTTCTTGTTTACTTTTACTTTTATTTCTACTTTTTTTTCTCGAAACCTTAAATGCTATTTGAAATGGTTTTACTGAAAACAAACAGTGTTATATGTTACATTTTCATATATATAATACACACACACACACACATACATATATGTATATGTTTATTTATTTATAAACATTCACTAAACATGCATAAAAACTTTTGTTTATTTCATTAAGATGGCCTTAATGTGTTACTCTATATTCAGTCCTCA